>RDPX01000013.1:4023861-4045095 GCA_003991215.1 Morbakka virulenta | reverse complement strand
TCAAAGTTGGTCTCCATCAAGGATCGGCACTGAGTCCGTTCCTTTTTATCACAGTGATGGACGAGCTCGCCAAAGAAGTCCAGCAGGATGACCTTTGGGAGCTACTATATGCTGACGACCTCACAATCACCGCAGACTCCAAGGAAGCACTGCAAGAGAGACTAGGACGCTGGCAGGGTGCACTGGAGAGAAGGGGACTGAAAATGAATGCTGGTAAGACAGAAGTGATGGTAAGCTCAAAGAATGGTGAGGAACGGATAGAAGTCAAAGATAGACATGGGACAGAACTGAAGCAAAGTGAAAAATTCAGGTACTTGGGGTCCACTGTCAAAGATACAGGAGGATGTGAAGAAGAAGTAAAGGAAAGGGTGAAGTGCGGCTGGAACAAGTGGAGGGAAGTGAAAGGAGTTGTGTGTGACCGAAGAATCCCAAGAAGAGTGAAAGTCAAGATATACAAGACTGTGGTAAGGCCTGTGCTGTTATATGGAGCAGAGACTTGGGCACTGCGAAAATATGAGGAGGACTTGCTTGTACGCACAGAAATGAGAATGCTGAGGTGGATAATGGGCATATCTTTGATGGAGAGATGCACAAATGAAGAAATAAGAGCTAGTGCAGGTGTAGTGTCCATTGCAGAAAAGTTACGTGAGGCTCGGCTGAGGTGGTATGGCCACGTTCGAAGAAGAGAGGAACAGGATTGGATTTTTAAAGCATGGGCAGAGCCAGTGAAGGGAAAGAGATCAAGGGGAAGGCAGAGGTTGAGATGGCGAGATACCATCAGGAGAGACATGGAGAGGAAAGGAGTGAGAGATGAACAGACAATGGAAAGACTACTATGGAGAAGGAAGATTCGTGCTGCAGACCCCTGATCTTTGGGAACCTGCAAAGAAGAAGAAGAAGATCAGAGTTTGTTTACCCGTAATTACCAAGCAAATGTCCTTCATAACAGTACTTATTCAAAATGAAGATTTTGCGAGGAAAAGATTGAATGTATTGATCATCTTATCTCAGAATGCTCAATTTTAACACGAAGTGACACGGTCGGTCGATACTTGCATTGGAAAATATGCAAAGAGTACTTAATAGAAACCAACACAAACAGGTACGAGCACCACCCTGAACCAGTCACCGAAGGCGACGATGTTACTATTCTATGGGATTTTCCTATCCACACAGATCAAACAAAGCAGGCAAATCGACTTTACATTGTGGTCAAAGATAAGAAAAGTAACACCTGTTTCTCTATCGATATGAGAAGCTGAGCAAGTGTAAAGATCAACAAACTGAAGTTCAGAAAATGTGGGACTTAAAAACAGAAGTCTTGCCTGTTAGTAGTCGGAGCATTAGGAAATTAGAAAATTTCTTTATTACTTATTATAATAAGTATCACGCTCCAATTGATGTTCATACGTAGTCTCGTTCTATGGGTTTTTCTGGTCTTTTTGGTTTGATAGTTTTAATTCCTTTGCCTTTATACACCTACATCCAGAACATGACTTCACTCACCCTAAGTAACTGTTAGTTACCCCGTGTTTGATTTCATAAAAGCAATAAAAGCATATCTAAAGAAAGTTTTCAGTAATAATAATAATAATAATAATAATAATAATAATAATAATAATAATAAACCGTCCTGGGTATGACACTAAACTGCATCCGGTTGTGGAGTTGCGACGTGGGTGAATGAGGTTACCCTTTGCAACAGCTTACTCCAGGTCACCCTTGGGCAAGGTGTAGCACCTGTTAGCCTACTCCGAGACCTTGAAATACCGGGTTGACGACCGCGGAGTTAAGTCTGTTTATCCACTTTTATGTATCTTATGAAAACTAGAAAAAACCCATGCCGCATCGTCCGTCGCGCGGATCAATAAGGGACGCGTCCATCGGGGCAAGACTCGCCTGGGGTGCACGAAAAGTATGCTACTCAGTACAAGACCTCTACAGAAAAACTACACGATAATCAGAACCAGGAAATTCCTAACCATGAACCTGTAGTGATGCCACCTAAACTAAAAGAAACTAGACAAAGACGGACTCCAGAGAATTACAAGAATGTTCTCAGAGGGTTTTACACCGCTCAAAAAAAACCTATGAGAAACTTGATTGAACAAACTTATAATGAATGGAGGAAAATTGTAGGAGATGAAAGTAGGTATTATATTGATGCAAATAAAGTAGCTAACGTACGCCGCGATATTATCAAGAATAAAAGATTGAGTGACGCTCAGATTGATTTAATACGCACTGAAATTCGTTATACTGATAGAGTGAATTTAAAAGAACAAGTTACTATCGAAAATGCGAGACCTGTAATAAGAGTAGTTAATATGACAGACGTTGAGACAGAAGCCAGGACACAAGATGTGAGAGAAGGACGTGAAGTGAAATTGGAAGAAGGTGAAGTAAATAGGGTAAGGTTGAATGATGATGATGATATTGATGAGTACCTTGAAAACAACATGGATAATATATTAGTCGTTCGTGATGATATACTACGTGAATTTTCAGTTGTGCAAAACATGGCAATGGAAGAACCTAAAAATTTACCGAAAATAACAACCATTGTAAAGGAAATACAACAAGACCTGACCACTTTAAATGACCTTATATACACAACTGCAAAAGTTATTAAAGTTAAGTTAGGTGTTAAAATAACGAAAGCAAGCAGGAAACATGTGAACAAGGAACCAAAGTGGAAAGTAAAAATAAACAAAGAAATTGAGAAAATGCGGGCAGAAATCTCAATTCTGGATGAAATTTCGAAAGGCACGCCTGTTAAAAGTAGGAAAAGTATAAAGATAAGAAGAAAGCCTAAATTAACTAATGGCACATCTACATCTATTGCAAAGGAGACTTTGAAACAGAAAATCCAAGTAAAAGCGCATAGGCTGAGAAGGTTTGATAAACGAGAGATAGGAAAAGGTAAGATAGAGGTACAGGAACCACCTATAAAAGAAGAAGTTGAAGAATTTTGGAATAAGATCTGGGGCGAGCAAAAAAACTTCAACAGTGAAGCAACGTGGATAGGCAATGAGGAGGAGAGAATGAATGGGATTGAAGCGCAAGGCTGGGAGGATATAACAACTGATGAGTCACGGAATGCACTAGGAAATTCTCAAAAATGGAAATCTCCAGGCCTGGACAAGATTCCAAATTTTTGGTTAAACTCGTTAAGCGAAACGCATGAACGTCTAAAAAACTGTCTAAATAACATCTTTATAATTCCAAATAATACACCTGGTTGGATGACTCAAGGCACAACATCTTCCTAAATCAAATGACACAAAAATTCCGAAAAATTACAGGTCTATTACCTGCCTCACTACGGTTNACGGTAATGGAAGAACGTGAAAATTTACCGAAAATAACAACCAGTAAAAAATCAAAAAGTACGATCAAACTTTACAACATTGCTTTAAGAGATATTGTAAAGGAAATACAACAAGACCTGACCACTTTAAATGACCTTATATACGCAACTGCAAAAGTTATTAAAGTTAAGTTAGGTGTTAAAATAACGAAAGCAAGCAGGAAACATGTGAACAAGGAGCCAAAGTGGAAAGTAAAAATAAATAAAGAAATTGAGACGATGCGGGCAGAAATCTCAATTCTGGATGAAATTTCCAAAGGCACGCCTGTTAAAAGTAGGAAAAGTATAAAGATAAGAAGAAAGCCTAAATTAACTAATGGCACATCTACATCTATTGCAAAGGAGACTTTGAAACAGAAAATCCAAGTAAAAGCGCATAGGCTGAGAAGGTTTGATAAACGAGAGATAGGAAAAGGTAAGATAGAGGTACAGGAACCACCTATAAAAGAAGAAGTTGAAGAATTTTGGAATAAGATCTGGGGCGAGCAAAAAAACTTCAACAGTGAAGCAACGTGGATAGGCAATGAGGAGGAGAGAATGAATGGGATTGAAGCGCAAGGCTGGGAGGATATAACAACTGATGAGTCACGGAATGCACTAGGAAATTCTCAAAAATGGAAATCTCCAGGCCTGGACAAGATTCCAAATTTTTGGTTAAACTCGTTAAGCGAAACGCATGAACGTCTAAAAAACTGTCTAAATAACATCTTTATAATTCCAAATAATACACCTGGTTGGATGACTCAAGGCACAACATCTTCCTAAATCAAATGACACAAAAATTCCGAAAAATTACAGGTCTATTACCTGCCTCACTACGGTTTACAAATTATTAACATCTATCACTACTGAAAGACTGTACGTTTTCTTACATGACAATTCTATTCTTCCACTAGAACAAAAAGGTTGTAAAAGGAAGTCGTATGGATGTAAGGATCAACTGCTTAAAACTGCCGAAGAAGATTTAAAAACCTTAGTACCGCGTGGATCGATTATACAAAAGCTTTTGACAGTGTCCCACATGATTGGATCCTTAAAAGCCTCGAGTTATAT
Organism: Morbakka virulenta; assembly: GCA_003991215.1. Lineage (NCBI taxonomy): Eukaryota > Metazoa > Cnidaria > Cubozoa > Carybdeida > Carukiidae > Morbakka > Morbakka virulenta. The sequence goes on along the minus strand of RDPX01000013.1, from coordinate 4,040,672 downwards.
AAAATATCGCCAGTTATTACTAACTTCCTTCGAAACAGTATGTCGAAATGGAACACACAACTTCTCCTTTCTCGCAACACAGGTACTACAAAGTCTAACCTTGTTAAAATCAGGAGAGGTATCTTTCAAGGGGACTCACTCTCCCCACTTCTTTCTGTATCGCTCTTATTCCGCTATCTAACAAACTGAACAACTCGAAATCTGGTTATAAAGTTTTCGATAAAACAATGAACCATGATCTTAAGCTTTTTTGCTAAAAACAATGACCAACTGGAAGGGTTACTGACTACAGTAAAGCAATTTATCAATGATATTTGTATGGATTTTCGCCTCGATAAATGCGCCAAGGCGACGTTTCTACGAGGGAGATTAAGTGCCACATCGTCCATTATAATTGATCAGGAAACTATTATCAGAGAATTAGAGCCAGAGGAAATGTATAAGTACTTAGGAGTCAATGAAGGAGACGGAATTAACTATGCTGCTATGAAGGAGAAGATTCGGAAAGAGTACTATGTGGTTTTAGTCCGCTGTCACTAACGTGGCAAAAAATTACACTCAATTTCCAAAAAGGCTAGAATGTTTGAAAACGACCTGAACATCGAACCTGAAGATGCTGAGCAAAACCTTCAAGGCACTACCTGTGCTAGGGAACTAAAATAGTCGCGAAGAAAAACGCTCAAAAACAACTTATTGATCGATGGTGCTAGAAGTCTCTGCACGGACAGTATGTTCTCCGAAGCCAAAACCCTGATGTAGATCAAAATGCAACCCATCAGTGGCTTAGGAGTTCAGGGCTGAAGGCAGAGACTGAAGGCATTGCCACGCAAGACCAGAGTCTACAAACTCGAAACTATCAGGCATATATTCTTAGAAATGGCGCAGATCCAAAATGCAGACTTTGCGATAAACAAACTGAGACGATTGACCACATAGTTGCCGGTTTCCCCATATTGGCCCCAAGTAAATACACCAAGCTGCATGACCGTGTTGGCCAATATCTGCACTGGGGTATATGCAATCATTATGGGATTAAAACCCACCACAACTGGTACGAGCACCATCCAGAACCAGTCGTCGAATCAGAGAATGTGACCATCTTGTGATTTCCCTGTGCATACAGACCGCACTATTAAGGTAAATCGACCTGACATCATCATTAAGGACAAAACGAACTATGTACACTAATTGATATGAGTGTCCCCGCTGACAATAATATCGCAGTTAAGGAGTTTGACAAGTTAAGCAAATATAAAGAGCTGGAAATTGAAATATAAAAGATGTGGAACTTAAAAGCCACGTGCCTATGCCGGTCATAGTCGGGGTACTTGGAATGATGAAGAAGGGACTGAAAAATACATTTCGAAAGTACCAGGCGAACATAAACTCCAAGAAATTCTGAAAATCGAGAGTTCACAAATTATCTGTACATTGCCGTGCCACACGTTGAAATTCAAGTTTATTGACCTCCATGCATTGTTCACGATGTAACTTGACCGGAGGAAATATTTCAGGAATTCTCTGTGAAACCATTTATCCAATTTCATTTCCTTCGCAAGAGCAAATCTAGAGGAGGTGCGCAGATATTTTGGTTCTTTTTCTTGTTTCTTACTGTCCAAAATGAAAAAAAAAATTCAAGTGTATAACAGCAACATAATGTCCGTGCTACGCTATGGAGGAGAGATGTGGAAACTAAATGAAAATGATGTCACCAGATTGGAAATATTTCAGAGAAAATGTCTGGAAAGGATTCTCCGTATCTTCTGGCCCACAAAAATTATAAACAACGAGCTATACCTTAGGAGGACGACGAGTCCAGTAGGAGAGATCATAAGGTGTAGGAGATGGAGATGGATTGGACATACTCTGAGAACCATGGACACCAGAGGGAAAAAGGAAGAGAGGACGCCCACGAACAACATGGCGGAGGAGTGCGGAAGCTGAAAGAAATGACCTGGGATGGCAAACATGGAACGAAGTTGGGAACATAGTCAAAGGCAGAGAGAGATGGTGGAGGATGCTGTCAAGCCTTATGAGCCGTCCATGGCTCGAGGAGGATTAGTAACTAAGTAACCACTATGTAATGCGGCATTCCAATAATTGAGCACCTTTTTGTGCTTGTAGTTAGAATATTGTATTGTTATTTCTTTATACACGAGTGGTTTATTCATCTCGGGAACGGTAACTGTCCACATATCATAAGAAAATATAATCTGTCTTAAAAAGTGTAAAACGTTGGGTGATGCTACCAAATGCCTGATGTATCATTGTATGCCTAAATATTTCACTGATGCAAGATATGTCATTATAATATGTATATTTTATATAACTAGATTTATGAGTATATATGTCAAGCAGTACTTGCCGTGTGTTTAAGTCAATAGCTTACCATGCAAGAGATTTGCGGTTTGAGCCTGAGCCACGTCCCTGGAAGTACTGCGTCCGACTTGTGCCCCTTTGTAACAATCGTACTACGTGTGTATACACGCTTTTGAATATCAAATTGGGAGAGGAAAATAGAAAATAAATAAAATGATTTAAGAGCCAAAAGAAAAAATAAAATAAGGAAAAATAAGCCTTTGCACTATATACATATAAAGAAGTATATACATATCAGAAATAGGTTGGTAACCCTGCATCAACGAAATTGGGCATTGTTTTATTGAGTCTGTGAGTCAAAATTTTTAAGTCAAATATAAAGTCCTTAAAGTCCTTAAAGTCCAAGGATAAAAAAAGATCTTCAAGGAGACAACGGTGACTGGAATACTGTAAAGGAATCAAAAGATCAAACAGGGAGGTGTAGGAGGTGTAATCTGAGGTATATAACCTAAAGCCCAATGACAGCAAGACCAAAGTAATGGCTACCGCTTTAAATAAAGAAATGATAAGCATTTCCTTAGGTAACGAAAGACTGGGCTGAGTAAATCAATTGCAGTACCGCAAAAAGCCGTAAAAACTTTAGACAGAAACTTCATACAAGGCCCGTTATTGTACGTTATTGAAGAACTTGATATCTTACTGGAAGGTCCACTCTCTTAGCTGGAATATCAAAATCAACATGATAAGGGCCCTACGGAAAAAGAAAGCACAGACATTCGTGGCTCTTTGAAAAGTGGCTACGCAAAAGCTAGAAACTTTCAGAAAGCAACAAGGTATTGTACCTTTTTTGAAAAAACGTATTTTAAATGATCTGATATCAATGTTTTCAGAAGTGTTTCCTTTTGAAAAAATGTAGTCTTAACCTAACACAAAAAAATTAAATTCTTTTATCAACTCTTTTTTATTATCAGAACAATGTTTGGAATCTGCTTGTACAAGGCTTTTGGATACTCAACAAAGTATTTTATTTTTCTGCACAGGTTTGGAACAGGAAAATTATTCTAGAAATGCATTTAAACAACAAAGAAGCGTGTAAATCCTAGAATTTTAAATGACTACTAATTGCTTATCAATATTCACAATAAATTTTCTTGGAATTTTGCAATGAAATATTTATGATAAAACATTATATTTATTATTTCAAAGATACGTAAATAGTTTCAGCCTGGAACTAGTGTAATTTTTCGAGAAAGGAGATAAGGTACAGATAGTAAAAATCGGTGGTTTGAATTTATCAATATCTGAACGTCGTGGTCAAAACAGGACTTTTTATGAATTTAGCATAACAAAAAATCTGGAAGTCAAGCTAAAGCTTTCTGAGAACAAAATACCTATCAACTTTGTACTTCTTGGTTTTGTTTGCAACAGAACTATGCATACATATAATGAAAAATCAACATTAGCAGAGGAAATGGTAGACTGTCGCTTACTCTTGCTTTAGTAATGGACACAATGTAATTGCTTCGAAGACAAATATGCTCGAGCTCTTTAGTTTTCTTTTACTTTCTGATCAAACTTTTTACTATTTCTCACGTTATTGCCGACCAGCATTTTTGATGGTTTTTGCTTACAGAGTTTCTCTCACACCAGTATGTCATACCTTAAAATGAATGATCAATTTTGAAACTCCTATTCTGCAAAAATTTGAGCAGTTTCATTCGAATTTGATAAAAGGCATTACTAAGATTTGCTCTACAATTTAAAGTTCCATTATCATTGATAAAAAGGTTGAATTAATGAACTATCAACATTGTTCTCCTACGCATGGTTTTGTTATTCTTGATGAGTTGCATTTCTCCAGAAAATACTCAAATTTGTATGGACTCAATTAAAAAAATTTTTCAAGCCTCCTTTTCTTTGGCACTTCCCCTTTCTTCTTGCAAGTGTCGTTGAAAGCTGCATTGTTGTTGCTGCATGCACATTTTAAACATTTTACAAAACGTTATACCAAGCAAAACTTCTGTATAACTTAATCTAGCTGCTAATTTTTTATGTCAATGAGTTTCAACACAGACTGATTGACGTCACTCTCTGAACTTACCATTATATGTATGATGTTAGGAGGGTTCCTAACTTTCTTCTCCATTGCGTAATTTCTTTGTCATTCATCATAAATGGTAGATTTAGACAATTAACAAAATAATCCGGGTAAAATTTCATAACTTGCCTACATTACAAATTCAAATTCAACAAATCTTTCTCATACTTACAACGTGATGGCAAATCTGCAGTGTTCAACAGTCCTGAACAATAATGACACTTTTCCCAAGACAAAAGAAAAGGTATATTGCTGACCCTGATGTGGATAAATTGTTTCCAAGTCTTATCAATAATGACACCATCCAACAGTGTTTCTATCAAATCTATTTAAAATATGTGTGGTTATCACATATTTTTCTCTGCAAGATAGTTTTCACTTTATTGAGTGATTTACTGCTTCATTGCACAAACATTTTCTTTGGAAACAATTAAGCTTACTTCAATTTCGCCATATATATATATGCCTAAAGAGACTGCTCCAGAAATAATTTGCTTGGTGACGTCAAAGAATTCCTGGGTTTAAATATTTGAAATTGTTTTGCTTTATTAAAATATACATTGCGGCACTTGGGTACTTTGTAAGGTAATAAGTTTAAAAATCAATTTCTTGCATTTAATCTTGAAAATTTTTGTCCTAAAGTAAAGTTTTCTATACATAGTTTTTGGAGCAATACTTATAGTGTGACATTAAATAAATACAGACAAAAAACATAGAGAATTTTGATTGTGAGATTAAACAATGATCTCTTGGTAGGTCTCTTTGTAACAACAGCTATCTTACCTTCTAGTAGTACTTCCAATCTCATGATTTGTCTTCTTCTTCCTTCGATCCAAATTTGTTTTCCACTAGTTGAACACTAACCTGCACCTATATTATAATTCCTTCTTTTAACTTTGTAGGTGAAGGCATAAACTTTCTAAAAAGGATGAATAATTTTTCTTAAGAGTATTTTTATGTCCATCTACTACAGCTACAGCTATTAACAAGTGTTTGCTGTAGATTAATGTTACACAATAACATGCTTATATTTCAAATCACAGAACCAAATACTCATAACTTCTACTAAAGAATACGTAATAGATCACAAAATACATCATGGCAGCAATATTTGAAGCATTTGCTTTACCATACGTCAGTGACATTGGACTGATTGAGTCCTCGTTAGTTTTAACAGCCATGTACTACATTTCCAAACATTCCTTCCATCTGAGTTTTTGTCTGCGAGAATAATCTAGCAACCAGTTATAAATATATCAGCAGCCATTTTTAGATAGTCTTTCAGAGAATGAGTTAAAAATCTCGTTTTGTACTTGTGGAGCCAAATGGCCGTAAGATTTCGTATTGTTCCTCTTTCCGATAATCCCAGGTCATGCTCATCTCATAATAGCATACCAGGTGATAACACAGGCAAAGAACGCAAAAACAAAGCCAAGAACACAATTTTCACAAGCAACCTTATAAAACACCATGAGTTCTCTTGCTTTTATGAGGCCGCAAATTTTACAGGTTTCTTTAAGTTATATCGTTCAATTTTAATGTTTTGTTGAGTTGAATCATACATTTAAGATTGTTTAAAATGATTTTTCACGATGTCATTTATTTCTCTGCTATTTATTACTTTTCAATTTTGTTCGTCAAAAATAAATGTTCCTCCTTTCTGTTTTCAAATAGTTTGATGTCTCACTGGATGCTGGAACAGTTATTACTAAGAATTAAATCGTATGAGTTACTAAAGTCTAAGTGGGTTTTTTCACTTGTATTCTTCCGCCTCTTGAATATTTTCCTGTGCTACTTTCGTCTCACAGTTTCTTGCTAACATTGCCATTGAAGTTACTTGTAATTAAGGTAAAAAATGCTGATAACTTTCAGGGTTCAGAATCATTTAATTCAACGTGTCATAGAGATCATCAAGTTCAGATGAATCTTCTTTCACTTGCTGTGTATGAGGTACGTATACAATCCTTACATTAATCAACATTTCATTTCCATTTTCATCCTCCATATTCAACTGCAGAACAGTTAATCTTTCATTCAATCTCCAATATTTATAAATGTGATATGTCCACCTTTTTGAAAAAATAAATTCATTTCAACAGTATACATAGCTCGACATATAACATTCAGTCTACTCTTTCATTTATGTTATGTTTTCCTTCTTTTGATTGTTATTTCTTCTGAAAAACAGATGTCGACTTTGTAATTTTTAATGTCTAAAGACAAGTGTTCTTGCTTAATTTCATTTCTCAACCAATAAACATTAAAGGTTGCTAAATTAAAGGTTTTCATGGCTGTAACAAGTCCTTTAATCTGCAGGCAATAAGTTTCAATCAGTTTTTGTGCTTCTGATAACTAGAACGTTGTCACTCGCTCCGCCATCAAAAGCATCACCATCATCAAGTGATATTTTAATACCTTCTACTTCTTTATCGGAAACAAACATGCTTATTTAGAAAATTATGTCAGACAGAAGATATTTGTACAACAATTCCGTAAAGAATATATTTGATGTTTTCCAAGATAAGTAAGATACAACATCGCATGGGAAATATTTCAAGAAGCTATCACAAAGAAGCAGGAAACTCCATACCTAAGAAAATAAGAAAGGCAATGCAGAAATGTATGAGTGATGAAATTTTGAAATTGGTGGGCGAAAGAAGAAACGAAGAACACATGAATCCAGCGAGATACAGTGACCTTGATAAGAAAACAAAAAAAATGTAATAAAGAAAATGAGAAATGGATAGCTAATAAATGTGAAAGAAAAGAAGAAGTAAAAAGGTAATGCCAGGAATATGCATGACAATGGAAGCATCTTCACGGAAGAAGACCAAATTCTTCTAAGGCGAAGGAAGAATATAGGAGAATTGTTTAGAGATGATCATTGCAAAAATAAAAATTAGTGATTAAAAAAGATACTAAAGGACTTGCTATGACTACTGACGGAGTAAAGTTTCCAATGAATAGAATAAAAAATGGAAAAGCATGTGGACCTCACAACATTTCATTTGAGTAAATAAAGGAGCTCGATGAGTTGATGTGAAAAAAATCACAAATATAATGAATGTGATTTACAACAAGAGTTCTATTCCTCAGGATCTAAGCAAATCAGCATTTGTAGCTTTAGCTAAAAGACCAGCAGCAGTCGAGCGTGAGAATCACAGAATTATCAGCCTGATCAGTCATGTGACAAAATTAATTCTAAAAGTGCTTCTTTACAGGTGAAAAAAACAAGATAAGAAGTTAGATTTCTGTCCTACAGGATGCATACATTGAAGGTAAAGGAGCTTGAAAATCTTTAATCTAAATCTTTATGCTAAGATTCTATCGGAAAGGGCAACTGAGAAAAGAAGAAATGAATACCTTTGTTTCATCGATTATAGCAAAGCATTCGATAGAGTGAGGCACTGGACTTTTTCAGGTGCTAGAAAACTTAAACTTTGATGTGAAGGGTATCCACTTGGTAAGAAATTTGTATTGGAAACAAAAAGCAGCAATCAAGATAGAAGATAAAATTAGTAAATAGTTACCAATTGAAGGAGGGGTTAGACAAAGCTGTACTATGTCTCCAGATTTGTTCAACCAGCACAATGAAACGATTTGAGAGAAATAGAAGATATATTGAAAATAAGTGTTGGTATGAACAATATAAGGCATGCAGATAACACTGTCCTTTTCCACAAAGTCAAAAAGATTTGCAAGAACTGTTGGATAGAGCAGTGTTGAAAAGCGAGGTAACAAAAAGGGGTTACAGCTAAGCATCAAGAAGACTGGGTGTATGGCGATTCCCAAAAAATTGTAAAATTAAATTGTAATATTAATATTAAGGTGGTAGAGAATCAAAGAGGTACACCATTTTTGTTATCTGGGTACTATGATTACATCAGATGGAAGATGCTACAGGGAAATGACTAGAAGGATCGGAATCGCCAAGAACACCTACAAAATGAAAGGAGTACTGATGAACAGAACTTTAAATATTAGAATGTTATTTGTGGTCAGTGTTGTTGTATCGCTGAGACGCTTGGATAATTAACAAATCATTGAGGAAGAAATCGGAGGCTGCTAAGATGTGAGTTTTAAGACGGATGTTGAGAATATCATGGACCGGCAAAGTTTGCGGCGTAGCAATCTTGAATAGAACTGAAAGGGAACGCAAACTAATAATAGATAATAACAAAACGACAAATTAAATTTTTATAAGATGTTATTAGAAGAGAAGGAATGGAAAATCTGATATTGACTGGAAAATTTGAGGGAAAGAGAAGCAGGGAAAGACAGGGTTTAACTTTTGTAACAAGCCTAAAGAACTAAATTGATAATATAAAGTAATGTTCTTAGATTCTAACAACAAAGAAAAACCGAAGAAGGTTGAAGAATATGATCACTAACGTTCTGGAAGAACATGGTACCTGAGAAAGAAGAAGACGATGAAGAAGAAAAAGAAGAAAAAAGTAAGCAAAAAATGTTTCTATACCCCTAGATTGTGTAACTTTACTTTCCAAGCCACTGATTCGATAAAATGGCTTAATAAATATTTGGACTGAAGGTAGTTAGTGAAATTTCAATATTTGAAACAAAATGCTTCAAGGCTAGGTTGTGTATTGATAGTTGCTGTCTATAGGAGGTCCTCAGTGCTCCAAAGATGGTACTATGCTTACTTTAGAAATGATTTACTTCGAAGCCAATAAAGGTGACCAGTTACATTTCTATCAATAAATATGTACATATATACTTATACATGTATAGATATACATTTATAGATACATATGTAGATATACATATATAGATACATATATAAAGACATATATAGATATACATATATACACACATATATAGATATAGATCTATACACATATATAGATATACATATAGATATACATATATACACACATATATAGATACATATATACACATATATATAGATACATATAAAAAAACATGTATATAGATACATATATACACACATCTATATAGATAAATATATACACACATATATAGATATACAAATAGATATACATATATACACACATATATAGATATACATATATACACACATATATAGAAACACAGATATACACACATATGTAGATACACATAATACACACATATGTAGATACGCATATATACACACACATATATAGATACATATATATATCGATACATATATACACAAATATATATAGATACATATATACACACATATGTAGATACACATATATACACACATATGTAGATATACATATATACACACACATATATAGATACATATATATAGATACATATATAAACACACATATATATGGATACATATATACAAACATATATAGATACATATATACACACATATATAGATACATATATATCGATACATATATACACACATATATATAGATACATATATACACACATGTATATACATATATACACACATATATACATACACATATATACACACATATGTAGATACACATATATACACACATATGTAGATATGCATATACACACACACATATATAGATACATATATATCGATACATATATACACCCATATATATAGATAAATATATAAACACACATATATATGGATACATACAACACACATATATAGATACATATATACACACATATATAGATACATATATACACACATATGTAGATACACATATATACACACATATATAGAGATACATATACACACACATATATAGATACATAAATAGATACATATATACACACATATATAGATACATATATACACACATATGTAGATACACATATATACACACATATATATAGATACATATACACACACATATATAGATACATATATAGATACATATATACACACATATATAGATACATATATACACACATATATAGATACATATATACACACATATATAGATACATATATACACACATATATAGATACATATATACACACATATATAGATACATATATACACACATATATAGATACATATATACACACATATATAGATACATATATACACACATATATAGATACATATATACACACATATATAGATACATATATACACACATATATAGATACATATATACACACATATATAGATACATATATACACACATATATAGATACATATATACACACATATATAGATACATATATACACACATATATAGATACATATATACACACATATATAGATACATATATACACACATATATAGATACATATATACACACATATATAGATACATATATACACACATATATAGATACATATATACACACATATATAGATACATATATACACACATATATAGATACATATATACACACATATATAGATACATATATACACACATATATAGATACATATATACACACATATATAGATACATATATACACACATATATAGATACATATATACACACATATATAGATACATATATACACACATATATAGATACATATATACACACATATATAGATACATATATACACACATATATAGATACATATATACACACATATATAGATACATATATACACACATATATAGATACATATATACACACATATATAGATACATATATACACACATATATAGATACATATATACACACATATATAGATACATATATACACACATATATAGATACATATATACACACATATATAGATACATATATACACACATATATAGATACATATATACACACATATATAGATACATATATACACACATATATAGATACATATATACACACATATATAGATACATATATACACACATATATAGATACATATATACACACATATATAGATACATATATACACACATATATAGATACATATATACACACATATATAGATACATATATACACACATATATAGATACATATATACACACATATATAGATACATATATACACACATATATAGATACACATATATACACACATATGTAGATATGCATATATACACACACATATATAGATACATATATATCGATACATATACACACACATAAATATAGATAAATATATAAAGACACATATATATAGATACATATATACACACATATATAGATACATATATACACACATATGTAGATACACATATATACACACATATGTAGATATGCATATATACACACACATATATAGATACATATATATCGATACATATATACACACACATATATAGATACATATATACACACATGTATATACATATATACACACATATATAGATACACATATATACACACATATGTAGATACACATTTATACACACATATGTAGATATGCATATATACAGACACATATATAGATACATATATATCGATACATATATACACACATATATATAGGTAAATATATAAACACACATATATATGGATACATATATACACACATATATAGATACATATATACACACATATATATAGATACATATATACACACATGTATATGCATATATAAACACATATATAGATACACATATATACACACATATGTAGATACTCATATATACACACATATGTAGATATGCATAAATACACACACATATATAGATACATATATGTCGATACATATATACACACATATATAGAGATAAATATATAAACACACATATATATGGATGCATATATACACACATATATAGATACATAAATACACACATATATACATACATATATACACACATATGTAGATACACATATATACACACATATATAGATACATATACACAAACATTTATAGATACATATACACACACATATATAGATACATATATAGATACATATATACACACATATATAGATACATATATACACACATATGTAGATATGCATATATACACACACATATATAGATACATATATATCGATACATATATACACACATATATATAGGTCAATATATAAATACACATATATATGGATACATATATACACACATATATACACACATATAAAGATATATATATACACACATATGTAGATACACATATATACACACATATGTAGATATACATATAGACACACACATATATAGATAAATATATATTGATACATATATACACACATATATATCGATAAATATATTAACACACATATATATATATAGGTACATATATACACACATATATAGATACATATATACACACATATATAAATACATATATACACACATATATATAGATTAATATGTAAACACACATATATATAGATACATATATACACACATGTATACACACATATATAGATACATATATACACACATATATAGATACATATATACACACATATGTAAATTACACATATATACACACATATGTAAATATACATATATACACACATATATAGATACATATATACAACCATCTATATAGATACATATATACACACATATATAGATAAACATATAGATATACATATAAACACACATAAATAGGTATACATATAGATATACATATATAAACACATATGTAGATATACATATATACACACATATATAGATATACATATATACACACATATGTAAATACACATATATACACACATATGTAGATACGCATATATACACACACATATATAGATACATACATATCGATACATATATACACACATATATATAGATACATATATACACACATATGTAGATACACATATATACACACATATGTAGATACGCATATATACACACACATATATAGATACATATATATCGATACATATATACACACATATATATATATAGAGATTAATATATAAACACACATATATATAGTTACATATATACACACATATATACACACAAATATAGATACATATATACGCACATATACAGATACACATATATACACACATATATAGATACACATATATACACACATATGTAGATATGCATATATACACACACATATATAGATACATATATATCGATACATATACACACACATAAAGATAGATAAATATATAAAGACACATATATATGGATACATATATACACACATATATAGATACATATATACACACATATGTAGATACACATATATACACACATATGTAGATATGCATATATACACACACATATATAGATACATATATATCGATACATATATACACACATATATATAGATAAATATATAAACACACATATATATGGATACATATATACACACATATATAGATACATATATACACACATATATAGATACATATATACACACATATGTAGATACACATATATACACACATATATATAGATACATATATACACACATATATAGATACATATATACACACATATGTAGATACACATATATACACACATATATATAGATACATATATACACACATATATAGATACATATATACACACATATGTAGATACACATATATACACACATATGTAGATATACATATATACACACACATATATAGATACATATATATCGATAAATATATACACACATATATATAGATACATATATACACACATATATAGATACATATATACACACATATGTAGATACACATATATACACACATATGTAGATATACATATATACACACACATATATAGATACATATATATCGATAAATATATACACACATATATATAGATACATATATAAACACATGTATATACATATATACACACATATATAGATACACATATACACACATATATAGATACACATATATACACACATATGTAGATATACATATATACACACACATATATAGATACATATATATCGATACATATATACACACATATATATAGATAAATATATAAACACACATATATATAGATACATATATACACACATATATAGATACATATATACACACATATATAGATACATAAATACACACATATGTAGATACACATATATACACACATATATAGATACATATACACACATATATAGATACATATACACACACATATATAGATACATATATACATACATATATACGCACATATGTAGATACACATATATACACACATATGTAGATATACATATATAAACACACATATATAGATACATATATATCGATACATATATACACACATATATAGATACATATATACACACATATGTAGTTACACATATATACACACATAAGTAGATATACATATATACACACACATATATAGATACATATATACACACATATATATAGATAAATATATAAACACACCTATATATAGATACATATATACACACATGTATACACACATATATAGATACATATATACACACATATATAGATACATATATACACACATATGTAGGTACACATATATACACACATATGTAGATATAGATATATATACACACGTATATAGATACATATATATCGCTACATATATACACACATATAAATAGATAAATATATAAAAACACATATATATGGATACATATATACACACATAAATAGATAAATATATACACACATATATAGATACATATATAGATACATATATAGATACATATATACACACATATATATATACAAATATACACACATATGTAGATACACATATATACACACATATGTAGATATACATATATACACACACCTATATAGATACATATATATCGATACATATATACACACATATATAGATACATATATACACACATATATAGATACATATATACACACATATGTAGATACACATATATACACTCATATATATAGATAAATATACACACACATATATAGATACATATATAGATACATATATACACACATATATAGATACATATATAGATACATATATACACATATATACATACATATATTCACATATATGTAGATACACATATATAGATACATATATATCGCTACATATATAGATACATATTTACACACATATAAAGATACATATTACAACACATATGTAGATACACATATATACACTCATACACACATATATAGATACACATATATAAACAGATATGTAGATACACATAAATACACACATATGTAGATATTAATATATACACACATATAAAGATCCATATATATCGATACATATATACACACATATATATAGATAGAAATATAAACACACATATATATGGATCATATAAACACACATATGTAGATACACATATATAAACACATATGTAGATATACCTATATATACACACACATATATAGATACATATAAATCGATTCATATATACACACACATATATAGATACATATATACACACATGTATATAGGTAGATATATAAACACACATATATATGGATACATATATACACACATATATAGATACATATATACATACATATGTAGATACATATATACACACATATGTAGATACACAGATATACAAACATATATATAGATACATATACACACACATATTTAGATACATATATAGATACATATATACACACATATATAGATATATACATACACACATATGTAGATACACCTATATACACACATATGTAGATATGCATATATACACACACATATATAGATACATATATATCGATACATATATACACACAGATATATAGATAAAGATAAAAAAACACATATATATGGATAAATATACACACACATATGTAGATATACATATATACACACACATATATCGCTACACATATACACACATATATATATATAGATAAGAATATAAACACACATATATATAGATACATATATAAACACATGTATACATACATATATAGATACATATATACACACATATGAGATACACATATATACACACATATGTAGATATACATATATACACACACATATATAGATACATATATAAACACACATATATATACACACATGTATACACACATATATAGATACATAAATACACACATATATAGAGAACTATATACACACATATGTAGATACACATATATAAACACATATGTAGATGTACATATATACACACATATATAGATACATATATATCGATACATATATACACACATGTATATACATATATACACACATATATAGATACAAAAATATACACACATATGTAGATACACATATATAAACACATATGTAGATATGCATATATACACACACATATATAAATACATATATACACACACCTATATAGATACATATATATCGATACATATATACACACATATATATAGATAAATATATAAACATACATATATATGGATACATATATACACACATATATAGATACATATATACGCACATATATAGATACATATATACACACATATGTAGATACACATATATACACACATATATATAGATATATATACACACACATATATAGATACATATATAGATACATATATACAAACATATGTATATATACATATATACAAACACATATATAGATACATATATAT
>RDPX01000013.1:3968746-3992107 GCA_003991215.1 Morbakka virulenta | reverse complement strand
AAAAAGCATATATAAACACCTATATATAGATATATATATACACACATGTATATACATATATACACACATATATATATACATATATACACACATATGTAGATAGACATATATACACACATATGTAGATATGCATATATACACACACATATATAGATACATATATATCGATACATATATACACACATATATATATATAAATATATAAACACACATATATATGGATACATATATACACACATATATAGATACATTTATACACACATATATAGGTACATATATAACACACATATATATAGATACACATACACACACATATATACATACATATATGGATACATATATACACACATATATAGATACATATATACACACATATGTAGATACACATATATATACACATATGTAGATATACATATAAACACACACCTATATAGATACATATATATCGATACATATATACACACATATATATAGATACATATATAAACACACACATATAGATAGATATATACACACATATATAGATACATGTATACACACAAATATAGATACATATATACACACATATGTAGATAGACATATATACACACATATGTAGATATACCTATATACACACACATATATAGATACATATATACACACATATATATAGATAAATATATAAACACACATATATATAGATACATATATACACACATGTATATACATATATACACACATGTATATACATATATACACACATATATAGATACACATATATACACACATATGTAGATACACATATATACACACATATGTAGATATGCATATATACACACACATATATAGATACATATATATCAATACATATATACACAAATAGATATAGATAAATATATAAACACACATATATATATGGATACTTATATACACACATATATAGATACATATATACACACATATGTAGATACACATATATACACACATATATGTAGATTCGGTTCGGTGGTTAATGGTCTCCAGCCAACTGGTCCCCATACCAACTGGTCCCCATACCAATTCGTCCCCGTCAATTGGTCCCCAGTCAATTCGTCCACAAGGCAAACTGGTCCCATGCCAGGTTGTCCCCAGTTAAATCGTCCCCATGCCAACACGTCCCAGGCATACTTTGGTACCCATATTCAAAGGTGTACCTTGCAGTTATTCTAAACAAAAGTCAAATAGTAAATGAATTCACTTGTAACGTTGGTCAATATCACATCTATCATGTACATATTGACGTCATAACCTGTTGGGTCTAACCACGAGCTTAACACAGTACCACATACTGTTGACAAATGCATTAACGTATTCATTACTATTCATTAAATAAACATGTAGGTTCAATAAGCGTGTGATAACAGTTTCATTAAGTACATTTATAGCCGTATTTACATATTATGTACATTCAATAACCATGCGATAATAGCTTCGCCTATTACATGGATAGCCGTATTTAAGAATCATGTACATTTAATAACCGTGTTACAATAGTTTTGCTCGGTGCATTAAGAGCCGTATTTAAAAATCTGTAGACGAACAATATAGGGGACGAAATGGTATGGGGACCAGTTTTC
This sequence comes from Morbakka virulenta, assembly GCA_003991215.1. Lineage (NCBI taxonomy): Eukaryota > Metazoa > Cnidaria > Cubozoa > Carybdeida > Carukiidae > Morbakka > Morbakka virulenta. The sequence goes on along the minus strand of RDPX01000013.1, from coordinate 3,990,512 downwards.
TTATGGACCAGTTGGTATGGGGACCAGTTGGTTGGGGACGAAATGTCCCATAACCGTAGATTCATATACACACTCATAATTATAGATACATATATAGATACATATATACACACATATATATATACATATATACACACATATGTAGATATGCATATATACACACACATATATAGATACATATATATCGATACATATATACACACATATATAGATACATATATACACATATATGTAGATACACATATATACACACATATATATAGATACATATACACACACATATATAGATACATATATAGATACATATATACACACATATATAGATACATATATACACACATATGTAGATACACATATATACACACATATGTAGATATGCATATATACACACATATATAGAGACATATATATCGATACATATATACACACATATATATAGATAAATATATAAACACACATATATATGGATACATATATACACACATATATAGATACATATATACACACATATATAGATACATATATACATACATATGTAGATACACATATATACACACATATTTAGATATACATATATACACACACATATATAGATACATATATATCGATACATATATACACACGTAAATATAGATACATATATACACACATATATATAGATAAATATATAAAGACACATATATATAGATACATATATACACACATATATACACACATATATAGATACATATATACACACCTATATAGATACATATATACACACATATGTAGATACACATATATACACACACATATATAGATACATATATATCGATACATATATACACACATATATAGATACATATATACACACATATATATATACATATATACACATATATATATATATACATATATACACACATATATATACATATATACACATATATATACATATCTACACAATTATATACATATCTACACATCTATATATACACATCTACACATCCATATATACATATCTATACATCTATATATACATATCTACACATCTATATATACATACATACACATATATGTATATATACATTTATACACATATAAGATAATATAAAACACGAAAAATAAGAACTGTGATTGCAACTAATAGTTTCACGATATTTCGATCATCACGCAATAATGCTACAAATACTGTACATGCTTTTTATAAACAAATAAAGTAGGCGGCCCATCAAAAATAATAAAAAAATTACAGGTGGTAACGTATTACAAGGTGTTAATGTTCTTGGAAAGGAAGAAAGAAAGGAAGTCCCATGTGGATACGGTTTAAGATTACTAAAGAGTGATTTATTTATGATTTAGACTGGGAATCGACGACCGAGTAGAGATTCTTGCAAAGGCCCAGTCATTCATAACCATGAAGGACCACAAAGAAGACTTCCGTACAAAGCCAATCTGCCCCTTATAAACCCCACAAAAAACGAAATAGGAAAAATTAGTAAGGTCATACTGGACGACATCAATTCGAAATTAAGGAACGTTACAAAAGTAAATCAAAGGGAAAATACGGCATCAGCCATCAAGTGGTTCAACAACATCAAATCAAAACAATCATGGACATTCACACAGCTGGACAATAAAGACTTTTAGCCCTCTATAACTCCAACGATTCTACAGAACGCCATTTCTTTTGCACGATCCTATACTAAAATTGATGACGAAAGCATCCAAATTATAAACCACTGTCGAAAATCTCTTTTATTCAACAACGGGTCAAAACGATGGACAAAACGATCAACTACGGAAAACTTTGACGTAACCATGGGTAGCTACGACGGAGCAGGCGAACTTGTCGGCATTTATATACTGTACAAACTAGATGAAAGAATTCGGAAGGAAGACAGTGGGTTGTACAGAGACGATGGCTTAATCATTCTCCGAGATACAAACGGTATACAAAGAGACAAAACAAGAAAAGATATAAAAATTTTCAAGGACATAGGATTCAAAATTGATATAAAGACGAACCTAAAACAAGTAGACTTTCTTGACATAACCTTCGATCTTACAGCGTCCACATACCACCCATACAAGAAAGAAAATGACCAACTCCACTACATTAACACTTCTTCAAACCACCCACCAACCATTATTAAAGAAATCCCAAAATCCATCAGCAAGAGACTATCTGAAAACTCCTCCAATGAAGAAATATTCAACGACGCCAAAACCGACTACGAAGCTGGCCTCAAAAACAGCGGGCATCCAACATGCCTATCATTTACACCACGCCAATCCCACACCCGCACAAGAAAACAAAACANGGAAAAGCCTTCCTTAGCCTCACCCACAAACATTTCCCTGCATCCAGCAAACTCCACAAGATATTTAACAGGAACACCTTAAAATTAAGCTATAGTCGCACAGAAAATATGTCACAAATCATCAAAAAGCACAATAACAACATCATTAGCCCCAAAACAATAACAACAAACCAATCCTGTAACTGCAATACAAAAAGTCAATGCCCTTTCTTCCAGGAAAATGCACTATACCAAACGTGATCTACAAGGCAACAGTATTATTGACACCACCCACAGGAACATCAACAACACCTAACATCGAAAAGGCATACATAGGATTAACCGAAAGGCCATGAAAACACAGATATTCTCATTATAAATTATCATTCAACCACAGTAAATACAAACACAGCACAACACTATCAAGTTTCGTATGGGATACGAAGGAAAAAACCGGAAAAGCACCCGAAATATCTTGGTCTATCCTAAAATCAGCCCCCCATTACAACAACAGCACAAAAAGATGCCTCCTTTGTCTCACTGAAAAAATGTCCATTATAACATAAACCATCAAAAAACAACTTCTCAACAAAAGATCAGAACTTATTTCAAAATGCCGACACGAAAACAAATTCCTCCTCCGCAACTTCATACCTGATGACTAACCACATGGAACCTCCTTTCCTGATCAAACAGCCGAACACCTATCTACTTAATTTGAAAATAAATCAATCTTTAGTAATCTTAAACCGTAACCACATGGGACTTCCTTTCTTTCTTCCTTTCCAAGAACTTTAACACCTTGTAATACGTTACCACCTGCAATTTTTTATTATTTTTGATGAGCCGCCTACTTTATTCGTTTATAAAAAGCATGTACAGTATTTGTAGCATTATTGCCTGATGATCGAAATATCGTGAAACTATTAGTTGCAATCACAGTTCTTATTTTTCGTGTTTTATCTTATCTTATATTGCTCTGCTGTATGCATTGAGCACTTTTTGATACGAATACACAATATTACACAAATATATACATATATATATATATATATATATATATATATATACTCAAGCTACCATTATAGCTACCATTATATATACATACATCTATACAAATGGTCATCAAGGAATTCTATCCATCCACAACAAAGGATATCTTAGATAAAACCTTGAACTTCGCCAAAACATATACAACCATCACAGACAAGGACATTAGAACTATCCTTCACTGCCGGAAGTCGCTCTTGTTTTTCAGTGATAACGCGTGGAAGAAAAAAGCCTCACATGATCCGTTTGATGTAACAATGGGAAGCTTCGATGGAGCTGAGGTCTGTGAGTTAGTTGGTATATTCATTCTACTGTACATAAGCTCTCTACGATTGTGAACAAAAAAGACACAGGACTATACCACGACGATGGTTTATTGGTATTACGTAATTCAAACAGGTGGACTGCAGACATCAAACGTAAAGAAATCGTTAAGATCTTCAAAAACATTGGATTCGATATCGATATCAACCAGTAGTATTAGTAAAATGGAACGTTAGGTCATTTTAATTATTTTTTACCCTTTCACTTCGTTCAAGGGTAAATTTGATTAAAATTACTTACCGTTCCATTTTACTAATACTACTATTATATACTTTACTAATACTACTATTATAAGGAAAAGCATTTGAAATATGCTTTAAAATAAAACAAATTGCAATAACTTTGCTAATAATATAAACCCCTCACCTTCTTAGTTGGTTTTACACATCAATTTTGTAATGGCCATAACTCAATTTATTCACATGTAGTAGCTGAATAATAGAAAGCTTGAGCATTCATTGTACTTTTGATTAGTTATTGAAAGTCAATAATCTTGCACTAAGCACTTGCTACTACATGGGTTTATGCTGCGTTGTAATGGTATGTAAATCAATGAATTGACACCTTATGCAATGATTTATTATAGGAAAAATAATTTGTAGAAGAATGACACTCAAAATAATATCATCGATTTTTATAACGGTGGTGTACAGAGGCAAAGATGATGGCAAAGCAGGTGGTGGCAAAAACAGTGATATATGCTTTCTGAAATTTAATTGTTAGGTTATTGCGGTTGTAGTTGATTAGCTTGTGGTTGTGGTTGTAGTTGATTAGCTTGTGGTTGTGGCTGTATTTGATTAGCTTGGTTATATCCAGGTGGTGGGTCTTGAGGTATAAGTGTACGCAAACCAGTTATCTCAGCATTTCGTAGGTGTACATCCCTTTCAAGTCCTCTTATTTCACGCTGTAATCTTCTACAAGTACAAAATGAAACCTTAGAATTACAATTGCAACAAGTGGGTATAAAGTGATGAAAAAATTGAGGAATATTTACAGAGAAATTATAGTAATAGCATAATTTACTTACTCCACTTGTTTCCTTTTCCTTCTTATCTGAAGGCCGCTCTGCATATTGGCTGTTTCCAGCCTCGCCAGCCTTATTTCCACCCCCTCTCTTGCCTGTTGTTCATCATTATCTGCCATTATGAAGTCAAATGTGCTTTGCTAGCTGTTACATTGCTATTAAGCACTTGCTCCTAAGCACTGTTGCTATGCTCTTATTGTTGTTTAATGTCAATAATGGCTCTTAGTTGCTATCGAGTGAAAAGTTTTGCAGCAGAGAATATTTTTCAGCGGAAGCGATGTACTTTTATACATTGCAATGTATGCCCATACATCGCAATGTATGCCTATACGGGCCAATGTACCGCTCACTATACAAGCCATATGTATCACTCACCAGTTAAAGCTTTTGATTGGTCAGAAAGTATTGATTATTCTCACTCACTGCTCTCACTCACACTCGCATTTTTGATTGGCCAGCAAGTATTGATTATTTCTACTTACACCTCCAAGATTTTGATTGGCCAGTGAGTATTGATTATTTTACCTTATGCGGAGCGCTTGAAAAAGTGTCAAAGGCAGCTTCATCCATAATGTAGAGTAATAAAATGGACACAGACCAGTATGCCATAGAAAGAATACAGAGCAATATGACAATTTATGCATAAAATTCAAAATTATCACAAAAATAAAGTAAAATAATCATAATTTAAATATACTTAGACTGTAACTGTATCATAAGGTGAACTCATGTTAATTGTAGTTGCCTTCTCTTGTAGTAAAAAGTAAATGATTGCAGTACAAGCAGCATCAAAACTTGCTCTAAATCTGATGCTTTGTGCTTTTCTAGGATCTGATTCAAACACAGCTTGCCTTTTAAGGTCAAAACAATAATATCTGTTAATAGATGAGAAGTTAGAGAAACTAAGTAGTGATCCTGTATTTTTGTCATTTCCTCCCATATTAAATAGATCTGTAGCTAATGTATAAAATTCTTCAGGTTCTTGTATATTTTGAGAATAAAAGTCTTCACTATCAATTACTACATTGCAATTAGTTAATGAAATATTTCCGACACTATCTCGTGATTGCTGTCTACCCCAATTTGCCTCACCAGTCGCAAACACAAGTAGTTTTTTACAACCAACAATAGAGGGTTCTAGTTGTTTGTCTACAGCACCAGCAGCTGCCAATGTGTCATAACCTCTCTCAACAGTTTTATTCCATGTGAGTGTTTTTACCAATGATTTTTCACTTAAAAACTTCTTTTGAGCCTCAATAGGCATGTCAACTATTGGTAGGTATAATACTGCACTATTTAGAGTTACTGTTAATGCATTACCACCCCGACGATGCATGAAGTCTCTTAGTCTGTAATTTATTGTAATACTAAATTCATTATTGACAACTGGGAAATTAAGGGCTCTAAAGAAAGAACTGACATAAGTTAGAGGAATTTTAACATTGAAATCTAATGTATTGTTGTCAGGATCTGCATGCATTCTTTTTCTAATTGTGTCAGCATTATTATCAGCTATTGCAGCGGCATCATTAATTACATAACCATTACCTTCTGCTACTTTGGCATAATCGTGAGAATATTCTAAAGCATTAAGCATATCCATACTCACATAATTAAAACGAGTGTTATCAATTTCTTGATTGTTTAGACGGAGAATACTATGATTTAATAAAGCACAAGAATTTTTGAAACTCCATGTGTCATCAGCAACAAATGCAGCTCTAGCTACAGTTAGTTTGGCAAGGATATATCCATCTTGATAATTAACAAATTTATCAGCTATATTTTTACAATTATATGTATTTTCGGCTGTAGTACCATCACCCATATCATCATAGTTATTAGTTTCACTAAAAATTTTAACCCATCGTTTTTTGTTATAATTAGGTAATTTCATTTCATTGCTAAAAAGCAGTTCGATATCTTGAAAGTCACTCATACTTGCTATATTATAATATTTTAAATTAATATTTTTAAATTTTTACCTATATTTCTTTTTCTTACTTTATTACGGTTAACCCCTTCACCTAAGCTCAATTTATTCGCTTTGCTAACGCTTAAAGTATTTTTTTTACTTGAAGGTAAAAGTTTTAAATCTTCAAGTACTTCACGTCTAATTGCTGCTTCTGATTTTGGCATATTTTTAGGTTTACTTTCAGCTTTTTTCTTTTTAAGTATTTTATCTGCTATAGTATTACCAATTTTTTCACCTATAGCATTGGCAGTTTTTTTACCAACAACTAATGCAGCATCTTTGGCTAAATTTTTAACAGAATCTGGTACACTAGGTAATTTATCATAAATACCAGTAACAACATTTAAAATATCACCTAAATCACCCCCATTTTGTTTACTTTTATAAGTTTTAACATATCCATATTGTGGCGAATAATAACATCTTTGTTGCATTATTTGCTATATTAAAATTAATGAAAAAATTTTATAATTTTAAAAATTTCTCATCACAAAGAGTTAGTGTAAAAGATATGTTATCTTCAATATCAAGTACTTTATTATCCTGATCAGTTAGCCATATTTCAATCTCTGTTTCTTTAGCATTACGAGTTTTCTTCCATAAACTTCTAGGCTCTAAACTAATAATACTTGAAAATTTAACTGTTGGTGTGAATGAATAAAGTAATCTACTTTCATGTTGATATTCATTAAAAACTAAGTTACAATTAACATGTACAGCATCCACATTTTCAATTTTAGGTACATAAGTAAAGTTTTCTTCTACATCAGTAAAAGTAAATGTATCTGTAGTTTTTACATTGTCAGTTGCTCCTAACATATATCCTAATTTACTGTCAAATTCAATTGAAATATCATCACCAACTTTTAAAGTAATTCTGTTATAAACTGGATTTGCAGCAAATAAATTATAATCAATTTTATATCCTGTTTTATATTCATAAGCATTAATTATTGCAGAATTGAGATCTTTAACTGAATAACTTCCATTAGGCAAAGTAAGTTCAGTAGTAGTTCCATCTCTAGTAATTTTAATTTTATTATTTCCTATCTTTTCTGTCACATTTTTCCAACTATAGTACATTAAAGCACTGCTTAATTTGACATAACCACTGATATTTAATGGCTGATTAAGTTTGTATGTAAGTAAATAATTTTTGTCAGTTTTAGCATTTGCACTACTAATTGTAATTGAATTCATCTCCTATATTATAGTAAAAATTTTTATAAAAAAAAATTTATTAAAATTATTTTCACTAATATTAATTAATAATTTAAAAGTCGATAATATATCTCGTTTTTCCTTTATCAGTAACTCTTTAACAGTGTCTACACTCTTTAACAGTGTCTACATCACCATCACAAATGTCATTTGCGACTAATTTTAAATCCCTCATTGAATCAATTTTTGTTATACAAACAGTTGTAATATTATTTCTTATGACCTTTGGAATTGAATAATAATTTTGTGAAATGAATACCAACGTACAATTCTTCTTTCGAGACATGGTAAAGTAATCACTAATTTTACGCAAATCTTTTTTATCATTGTTAATTAAATCATCAAATATAAATAGTTTTTGCCCTTCTTCGTCTAATTCTGTTACATCTGGTAAATTATCTAAACTATTATCAGCTTCTTCTAAAATTGCAACATTGTGCTTAACTTCACATTCTTGTAGTTTAGGTATTAATACCTCATCATAAAGTGGATCAGATCCTAACATTTTAGCATAAATATAAAATTTTGTAAAACAATTCATACTATCAATGATATTTAACAAACAATTAGTTTTTCCACTACCTGAACTACCAATTATTAAAATTCGGGCAGGATGTAAAATAATAGAATTTTTATTGTTATAATATGGTGATTTAGTTATTTCTGCATAGAAATTTTTCATGATACTATATTATAATTGTTTATTTTTTATTAATATAGTAGGATGTCAAAAAATGATTTTAATCACATATCACCAAAACTAAATAATGAAGATAAAACAATGTTAATAAAATATTATGAAACATATAAAAAACAGGAGTACATTTATAGAAAATCAAGTAAACATTTTAGATATTTAAATATAACCTGTAATATTGTCAATGGTATATTAGTTAGTTCAGCAATTGTTTCAGTCTTTACAATTCCAATCACAGCTCTGGCATCTACTGCTGTTTTAGTAATAACAGGAATAAATGAGGGATTATGTTTTAAAGGAAAAGCAGAAAAATATGATTTCGCTTTCAGAACTTATAAAGATGTTTTAGATGATCTACAAAGTTATTTACGGGGCAAAGTTTTTGATAAACATGAATTAGTTAATGAGTTAGCAACCAAAGACAAAATTATACATTCAGTTGTACCACCACCGCTAAATATGTATGTAAAAAAATATGAGCGTAGGCGTTAGCCGCAGCAGAGCGTAGGCGTTAGCCATAGCATCAGCCGAGCTGGTGAAGGTATTAACCTTCACGGAGCGAATAAAATGAGCTTAGGCAAAAAATATAATATTTGCTATTAATATAGCAAAAATGGTAACCACAAGTACTTATTGCATGAAATGCAAGGCTAAAACAACAAATAAAAATTCAAAAGTAGAAGCAATTAATAATAAAAGATTTCTCAAATCCAATTGTACTAAATGTAACACTAGAAAGTCACAAATTTTACCTAGTAAAAAAGGTGAAAGCGTAAGCTTAAGCAGAGCAAATAAAATGAGCTCTGGTGAAGGAATTTTAGGTAATTTACTATTTCCTAAGAAAAAAAAGATACCAGTTTTAGGTGATATACCCATTATTGGTAAAATATTATTTTAAAAACTCATTAAATTTAAAGCCGTAAGCTTAATTTTTTTTAATTTTTTGCACTAATTTTAAAAAAATAAATTATATTTAATAAATATAGAATGCCATTCAAAGACATAAACAGAAAAAAAGTTATTGAAAATTTAAATACAAAACATGATCTAAATAAAAAAATTGCAGCAGAAAATAAAATTTACACTTCAACAATTGGGGATAATAAAGAAAGATTACCCGCAATTGAGGTTATTTATCATAAAAGGTTTAGAGATCAAATTGATCCAATTGATAGATTAAAAACACAAATAACAAAATATGATGAAATTAAACCAATTTTGGATGAAATTAATAAAGTAACAACTGAAATATCTAAAAGTAAAAATAAGGAATTACCTCAAATAACGAATGAAATGAGTGAAGATAAAATTGATAATTATAGTGAGTTTTCTAAAAAATATAATATTTTAAATAAAAAAGAAATAAGAATACCAAGAGATCAAATGATTTTTATTGCTAATACATTAATTGATGATTTAAGATTATCAGGTGTTGATTTTATTACAAAAACAGAAAATTTATATGATTTAAAACACAAATTTAATAGAATACATAATAGCTTAAAAGGAATAAAAAAGAATAGAAAACCAGAGGTATATAATGAGCTTACAACATATTTAAAAAAATTAGATGAAGAAATTAAAAAGAGAAATTTACAACCTGCTGAAAATTATATACCAGAAGATTTATATTCAAAAGGTGGAGTGGAAATTACAGAAATAGATAATGGTGTTAACCATACTGGTGAAGACATCAGTCGAGCCAGCGAACAACCTAATAGATTCAGTACCCTTGAAGGTGATGAACTAGTATTTCCAGAAATAGGTTATGATGAAGAAGAAAATAAATATTATTTTAGTGGAAAAGATTTAGTCGATTTTAAAAAGCAGTATGGAGAAGAAACATATGCAAAGTATTTTAGCAATATTTCAGATGAAGAAGTTAGTGATGAATATAATTATTTACTTACTAAAAAAGCAAAAAACAAGTTTGAAAGACTATTTAATTTGCAAAAAGGTGGAAAAGTATATCCAACTATTGATAGAGAAGTAAAAATTGGTAAATTTGCCGCAAATAAGCATAAATTATTAAACAATGTTTTATCACTTTATTATGATAAGAACAATTTAATACCAGTTGATAATCAGGCAATAAAAGTAAGTGATAATGTCAAAAATGTGATATTGAATAGAAAAATATTCAAAGATATTAAGTTAAGTGATGATGAAAAAAGATTCTTAACTAAATTATATGTTAATTCAGGTGCCAAAATTCATAAAACTAAAGCAAAGCAAGTATTTGGTAATGGTTTATATACTTCTACAAAAGAAATATATGACAAACTTCAAGTTTTATTAGGAGAATATGAAGCAGGAAATAAAAATAAGGAAATAAAAAATAATATAGCAGAACTAGCACATTTCTTATTTAAAAACAAAGTTATTCTTAAAAAATCATATTTGAAAATAATGAAATTAATTGATAATAAAAAATTAACTTTTTAATAAAGCTGTAAGCTTAAAATTAAAAATTTTTACATAATAAAATTATTTTAAATAATTTCAATATATTTAATATAGTGAAGATGACTACATACATACCTTTAGTAGTTGATTTAACGGAAAATCAAGTCAAAAAACTTTATAAAGCTATTACGAATGCAAAGAGTATAAGCGCAGCAAATGCAGAAAAATTTGAAGTTACCCTTGAAATTAATAAAAATCAAATAACTAAAGATTCGGGAATTGAAATAAAATTTACTAAAAGCCAAGTAAATAAATTAAATAAAGCAGATAATGCCGCACGAATTACTTTTAGTAAAACACAATTAACCAAACAAGGTAAAGGCTTTTTAGTACAATTTTAAATATAGGTAAAACTCTATTACCCAAATTATTACCGGCAGTTGCTTCTCTTGGATTAGCAGGTGCTTCTGGTGCTATTTCCGCTGCAGCAAATAAAGCAGTAACTAATGCAGGTAAAAAGAAAAGTGGCAAGGGATTAAATCGTGCCGGTGAGGGTATTAGTCGAGCAGGCGAGGGCATTAGCCGAGCTGGTGAACAAAGTGGCGGTCGCATTCCTGTTTACATGAATAAGAAAGAAATGACAGACTTTTTTAAGGTAATAAAATATCTTGAAGGTGAAAATGTATTCCCAGAAAATACTTTATTTAATGTGCAAAAACAGATAAAAGAACAAAAAGGTGGTTTTATTGGTTCTTTATTAGCAGGGTTAGCTGCACCAATATTAGGTGACTTAGTTGGTGGTTTATTTAAACAAGGCTCTAGCGTTAGTGGCAATAAATTTACTAAATTTGGTGCCGGCATAAAACAAGCATGACTAGATTATAACTCAGTACCAATATCAAATCTGCAAATAATGCAATATTACAGAAATAATAAGAATTTTGGTGGTGTTTATTCACGAGATTCACCGATAAAATATGATAAAAATAAGTTTTATATAATTGCATTAAGTAAAATGAATGACAACAGTAACACTCATTGGGTGCTACTTTACAAAAACAAATATTATTTTGATTCATTTGGTATTGAAATATTACCTGAAATTATAGACAAAGTTAAAGGTTTGAAATATAATATATACCGAATACAAGATTTGAATAGTCAATCATGTGGTTTGTATTGTTTGTATGTTGCTGATCAATTGGAAAAAGGTAGAGATTATATCGATGTTTTAGCTGATTTTGATCCTGTAAACTACATTAAAAATGAAGATGTAATGAAAAATTATTTTAATTAATCACCAATTTTATTTTACTTTTGCTGATATTTTTTTATAAAAATTATTAAAAATTATTTAAATAATTTTTTTATTTTTTAATATAGCAAAATGAGTAATGAAAGCTTTTTAGATAAAATTTTAAATAGCAAATTAACAAAAAATTTAGAATTACATGCAATAGATCCTTTAGTTGGTAAATACAGCAGTTTGGGACCTTTTTCAAATCATGAAGGAAGAATAGAAAAATACATAGAAACAGGTGACAGAAATTATATTGCTAAAAATGATTTAGACCTAGCAGCTTTTTTTCATGACAATGCATATTCTAAATATAAAACAGCTGATAAACGTAAGGAATCTGATTTAAAATTAATAGATGATGCATGGAAAGTAGCAGAAAATACAGACAATGATGGTTATCAAAGAGCTTATGCTGCATTAGTTGCTAAATTCTTTGAAGGTAAAGTAAATAAGGGACTTGGTGTAAGCAGAGCTAAATCATTAAAATTGAAGAATACATACTATAATCCCGAAACTGGTTATAGCTCAATAAGTGAGTTAGCTAGAAGAACTAAAATAAAGCCTTCAGATGTTAAAAACTGGTTACTTGAACAAGAAACTTACACTAGACATAAACCAATAAAAGAAAGACATGAATTTAGAAAGGTAATTGTATCAGGTGTAGATGATCAATGACAGGCTGATTTATGTGATATGAAAAATTTGTCTAAAAATAATGATAATTATAAATACATTTTAACTGTGATTGATGTATTTAGTAAATTTGCATGGGCAATGGCAATTAAAAATAAAACAGGAAATGAAATTACTAATGCATTTATCAAAATTTTTAAAGAGAGAAGACCTAAAAATTTGCAAACAGATAAAGGTACAGAATTCATAAATAAACATACTCAAGAATTACTAAAGAAAAATGACATAACATGGTTTGCAACTGAAAATGAATTTAAAGCTCAAATAGTTGAAAGATTTAACAGAACTTTGAAAGAAAAAATGTATAAATACTTTACTGCTAAAAATACTAAAAGATGGATAAATGTATTACATGAATTAGTGAAAAATTACAATTCTTCATATCATAGATCAATTAAAATGACACCTAACGAAGCAAGTAAGTCTTTAAATGAAAACAAAGTTAGAGACAATTTAGATATGTATCATTATTCTCCAGATAAAAAACCTCAATTTAGTGTTGGTGACAAAGTAATAATTTCTAAATATAAAGGTAAATTTAAAAAAGGATATACTCCTAATTACACGAGTGAAATATTTACTATTAGTGAAATCATCTATTCTAACCCCATTACTTATAGGATTATAGATGAAAATAATGAAGAAATTAAAGGTTCATTTTATGAAGAAGAATTAAGTAAACAAAATTAAAAATAATTAATTTTAATATAGTGGAAAATGAGTAAAGTATACATTCCAAAAGAAACAAGCAATAATACAGATTTTGCTAGTGTTATAGATGAAAATAATTTAATGAAGCATGATGGAACAACCAAACCAACAGCAGATTTGGATTGGGATAATAAAAAGATTATTAATATGCGTAACTCTACAGAAACACATTCTGTTGTAAACAAAAGTTATGTGGATGATAATTTTGTTAGAGGACATCAATATCAGATCAACAAATATTCTGTAATGCCAATTAAAAATAATCTATTAACTGCAATTGTTCCTGATACTAATTTTTTAAGTGTTGATGTTGATAATAAAGTAACTTCTTTTACAGATCTGGGAAAAGATATTGATTTTACAATATATGGTGACGTTATTTTAAAGAAAAATGATAAAGATCAATTATATCTTGATATTAGTGCTGATGAGATATATTTAGAAGCGCCAATGAATATAAGTCACTTTGTAGAAACATCTAACAATAATACAACATTTTTTATAATCTTAAAAATCAAAGATTTAGGAGATACCGGTGGTTCTTTATGGAGTTGGTTTTCAGATTCTAATGGAGAAAGATATAATTTATATAGCAATCAAAGTAATTTTTATATTAATTATAAAAGTGGTAGTAATGGTAGATTATCTATGAATTTTGGAAGTGCATTTATTAATACTCATAAAAATAATATGATAATATTAAGTTACAGAAAACAAGATAATGAAGCGAAGTTTTATGTAAATGGCTCTTTAGCTGCTGGATCCACATTGATAAGTACATCATTAAGTTTTGATAATCAAGGTAAATTTGCTATTGGTAAAGATAGATCTATGGAATTTTATGGATTATATATTTATTCGAATGCATTAAGCGATGATGAATTAAAAATTTGTCATAATTATCTCAATGAATTTTATATAGGTAAACAATCTAATTTAAATATGAATAATAAAAGAATTATATCATTGGGAGAACCAACTAGTGATTATAATGCGGTTACTAAAAAATATGTAGATGATAATTTTTTATCTAGTGTAAATTTCATTCATAATCAGTCACCTTTTAATTACTTAGATATCTCTATAAAAGATGACTTATTAATTGCGATATATCCTCACTCAAAGTTTATAACATATGATTCATCATCAACTAAAATTTCACAATTAACAGATGTATCGGAAGATATTATATTAACATTAAATGATTCTGCTAATGATAATATACTTCTTAAAAGTAATCATTATGGTAATTATATTTCATTTACTGATAATGATAGTTATTTACAAGCTGCATTAAATTCAGATCATCTTCAAAGTGATAATAATGATACAACATTCTTCTTAGTTTCTAAAATACCTAATGCAAATACAGATAGTGCTATCAACTTTGGTTGGGTGAGTGATAATGATGTACAAACTAGATATCAAGTACATTATATTTATAGTAACAGTCTATACATTGATTATGGTAAAACTAATAATAGTGGTAGAACTTCTGAACAATTGTCAGCAGATTTAATAAATACAATAAGTGATGATATATCAATTTTATCATACAGAAAAAGTGATTCAAATGCAACAGCATGGATAAATGGAAATTCAATTATAACTAATACAAATATAACTGCCACTTTACCAGTTGATAAAGATGGTACTTTTCAAATTGGTAAAAATGTAGTAACTGATATGTATGCGCTATACATTTACAATAAAGCTTTCACTGATAATGAAATGGAAACCATGCATAACGAGCTAATGAATAAATACATTAGAAATGTAAATTTAAATAATAAAAGAATAATTAATGTTGCTGAACCTGTTGATGATGATGATGCCATTAATAAAAAATATGTAGATGATAACTTTGCTAAATCTACTATAACAAGTAATTTTGATGTAAATAACAATAAAATAATTAATGTAGCTGATCCAACAAGTGATAATGATGCTGTTAATAAAAAGTATGCAAGTGATAACTTTGTTAAATCTACTATAACAAGTAATTTTGATATAAATAACAATAAAATAATTAATGTTGCCGATCCAACAAGTGATAATGATGCTGTTAACCTCAAAACTATTGCTGATTATAGTGTAAACCTTTTAAATCCACAATTAAGTATTGATCGTGATCTTTCATCCGGTTTAACAAATGTAACATCTTGTATTTCATTCAACTTTACAGTTAATACTGCTTCAACAAATCTCATTAACATGTTTAAATATTTAGATGATAACAATGATGGTGATGAAGATTATGGATTAGCTGTTGTTCTTGATCAATTACTTGTTAGAGTTATAGTTAAAAAGAATGCAACTACTACAGAATCTTACTCATACACAACAAGTTTAGATGTTGAAAATCATTTAGCTATTGTTTTCAATAGAGATTTAGATATTGTAAGCATTTATGTAAATGAAGGTGGTGATATTACAAAGAAAGATTGTAAAACTGTAGTTTCAGAAGTATTTGAATTATTTCCTACTACAACGGGTATTGATGTTTATGAAAATATTGGTGTAACTGGAAATGATCTAGATATGAGTGTAGTTAATATTCACAGAAGTGATCCATTTAGTACTAGCAGTTTTTATGATGATATCTTTTTATCTAAAATACCACTTTCTCCTTATGATGTTGCTAATAAACGATATGTTGATTCAAAATGTCATGTGACCATATGGGCAGAAGAAAATGGTGGTATAAGTTCTTCTAATGAAGCACAATTTAGTTGGGGTAATGGTGGAAATGGTCATGATGAATGTGGGTATATTTGTCTAGCTAAAGGTAGAGTATTAAGAATGGGTATTGTTAGTGTAAAAAGTGATCATACATTAACAGGTTTAATTAATATTACACTAGTACATAATGGTGTGTCTTCTACAACACATGTATTAGTAAAACCATCAGGTGAAAATGCTACAATTGTATTTGCATCGCCACTAGAATTTTTACAAGGAGATGTAATTAATTTTAAAGCAACAAATAATGCAAGTTTAGCAGCACAAACTGTAGTAAATGCTTTATTAGAATATGATCTTTAAGTTTTGATTAATAAATTTTTCTACGCCAAAATTTTCATAACTTTTTTTTTTCTTTGATAATAATATAGGGAGCTATGTCATTTGCCCATTTTATCAAAATGTTTGAAAAACTTTCCGATGAAGAGAAACAAAAGGCTCAAAATATAATAAACAAAAATCATATAAAAACAAAAAGTGCTTTTAAGGAAAAAGATATAGAAGTTACTTTTGATTTAGAAGATATTGATAATAAAAATAAGAAGAGATTTAAGAAAAAATATCCTGATATTACAATAAATCCACCAAACTATCCAATGAGTATAAATTTTATAAGAAATAAAGTTAAAATTTACTTTGAAAATAACTTATTAAAGCTAGCAAAGTTACAATTTATTAAGAAAAATGCAGCAATAAGAGTTAAAGATTATGAATTAGTTGAATATTATGAAAGTTCGAAGATAAATCATCAGATTTACAATATAGAAGAAGCTATGATTGAGTTTGATAAGATAGCAAATAGTGAAATAAAAAGTGATCATGGAATAACTGGTAGTGGATTAATTTATTATGGTTGTAGTGAGTTAATAATTAGAATCAGTGGTTATGAAATAATTAGAGGTGGTTCTTATTCAACTTTACCTGCTTATATCGCCAACAAAAAGTGTTGTATTAATGTAAAAAATGAAGATAATAAGTGTTTTATGTGGAGTTGCTTATGCTGTTTATTTGAAGCAGATAATCATCCTGAGAGAATTTCAAAATATAAAAAATATATTAATAGATTAAACTTTGATGGTATTGATTTTCCTGTGAAAATTAGTGATATACCAAAATTTGAAAAACAAAATAACTTAGCAATTAATATTTTTGGTTATGATAAAACTGTTTTTTCATTATATATTACAAAAGATAAAGAAAATAGATTAATTAACTTATTATATTATGACAATCATTATTGTTGGATAAAAAAATTAAACACATTATTAAATAATTATAGTAAGTCCCATGTAACATTGCATTATTGTCACTACTGTTTGCAATCATTTTATTCTAAAAACAAACTTAAAGAACATAGTTGTGATTGTAATGAAATGCAAAAAGTCACATATCCACCAATGAATTCAATGCTTAAGTTTGCAAATTTTAAAAACAAAGTTATAGTACCTTTTATTTTTTATTGCGACTTTGAATGTATTATTGACAAAGAAACCAAAGAGCATGTACCTTGTAGTTTTGGATTAAAAATTGTTTGTAGAGCTAATGAAGAATTTACTAAACCATTAATTGCTTACAGAGGAAAGGATTGCATTAATAAATTTATTGAAGAACTTATTAATAATAGAAATGAGATAGTTAATATTGTCAAAGATGTTAATAAACCAATTATCATGAACAATTATGATAAAGTAAATTATAAATCTGCTAAAAAATGCTATATATGTGAAAAATCATTTAATAATGATAAAGTGCGTGATCATTGTCATCTAAGTGGAAAATATAGAGGTGCTGCACATAATAATTGTAATTTACATTTAAATAATTCAAGTTTTAATAATAGATTTTTTATTCCTGTTGTATTTCATAACCTTAAAAACTATGATGCTCATTTAATAATGCAAGAGATTGGCAAATTTACCGATGAAATATCTTGTATTCCTAATACTAGTGAAAAATATATTAGCTTTTCAATGTTTATGAATAATCAACTTAGATTTATTGATAGTTATGCTTTTCTAGCTGCTTCATTAGATAAATTAAGTAGTAGTTTACATGAATTTAATTATTTGAAGAGTGAAATAAGTGATTGTGATCTGCTAAAAAGAAAAGGTGTTTATCCTTATGAGTACTTCAGTTCTTTTGATAAATTTGAAGAAACTAAATTACCAACAATAGATAAATTTTATTCATCACTTTATGATAAAACAATTACTGCAGAAGAATATAACTTTGCTAAAAAAGTTTGGGAATATTACAAAATTAAAAGTTTGGGAAACTATCATGATTTATATTTAAAAACTGATGTTTTGTTATTAACTGATGTATTTGAAACTTTTAGATCATCATGTTTACGAACATATAAATTAGATCCTGCACGTTATTTCACTTTACCCGGCTTTAGCTTTGATGCTATGTTAAAATATACAGGTGTAGAATTAGATTTATTAAGTGATTCTAATATGTTTCTGATGATTGAAAAAGGAATACGTGGTGGAATTTCACAGGCGTTTCATGGTTATGCCAAAGCAAATAATAAATACTGTAATGAATTTAATAAAAATAAAAAAGAGAGTTATTTATCTTATTTAGACGCAAATAACCTTTATGGATGGGCAATGAGTCAAAAATTGCCTGTTGGTGACTTTACATGGATTACTGAACAAACATATTATACTGAAAAAGGTAAAAGAGATACTGGTTTTATTCTCGAAGTAGACTTAGAATATCCTAAAAAGCTACATGATTTACATAATGATTATCCTCTAGCACCCGAAAAACTACAAGTTGATGATAATATGCTATCCTCATTTAATAAACAATTTAATAATAAAATATTTACTGAGAAATTAATTCCTACATTAAACAATAAAACAAAATATGTTATTCATTATAAAGTATTAGATTTATATTTAAAATTAGGTTTAAAACTTACTAAAATACATAGAATAATTAGATTTGCTGAAAGTGACTTTCTCAAAGATTACATTCAACTAAACACAACTCTTAGAACAAAGGCAAATACAGATTTTGAGAAAGAGCTATTCAAATTGATGAATAATAGTGTATTTGGAAAAACAATGGAAAATATTAGAAAAAGAAGCAATCTTCAATTAATTACTGATGAGAAAAAAAGAAATAAATTAATTAAAAAACCGACTTATGACGGAACAATTATTTATAATGAAAATTTAATCGGAGTTAAAATGAAAAAAGAAAGTTTATTGATGAACAAACCTATTTATTTAGGTTTTGCAATCCTTGATTTAAGTAAATATCATATGTTTGATTTTCATTATAATTTTATGAAAAAGAAAATTCCTAATTTGAAAGTGTTGTATTCAGACACAGACAGTATGATTTATTTAATTAAAAACATGAATTATTACAATTTTTTAAGGAAAAATTCTGAATATTTTGATTTGAGCAACTTTCAAGATTCTAATATATGGTGTAAATAAAAAGGTAGTTGGTAAATTTAAAGATGAATTAGCTGATGATATAATGACTGAATTCGTTGGTTTAAAATCTAAAATGTATTCTTATAAAACCATTAATAATGAAAATAGTAAAGCGAAAGGAATTAATAAAACAGCAATGAAAAGATTAGTTTTTGATGTTTATAAAGAAGTTCAGGATAAAAATACTGTAAATAAAGTAAAAATCACTAACATTATTAGTGATAAACATAAACTATTTACAGAGACAACTGAAAAAGAAGCATTGAATTGTTACAATGACAAGATTTACATGTTAGATGCTGTTAATCGACTGAGTTATGGCCATTACAAAATTGATGTGTAAAACCAACTAAGAAGGTGAGGGGTTTATATTATTAGCAAAGTTATTGCAATTTGTTTTATTTTAAAGCATATTTCAAATGCTTTTCCTTATAATAGTAGTATTAGTAAAGTATATAATAGTAGTATTAGTAAAATGGAACGGTAAGTAATTTTAATCAAATTTACCCTTGAACGAAGTGAAAGGGTAAAAAATAATTAAAATGACCTAACGTTCCATTTTACTAATACTACTTCAACCTGAAAATGGTTGACTTTCTAGATGTTACCCTAGATTTGACCACCGGCACTTTCAGACCATATAAAAAGCCAAACGACCACCTGCAGTATGTTCATACCTCGTCAAACCATCTCGCGAACATACTGAGACAACTTCCGACCTCCATAAACGATAGACTCGCAAGGAACTCTTCGAATCAAGCAATTTTTGACCAGGCAAAAACAGAATACGAAGACGGTCTCCGAAAGAGCGGTTACCGTCCGCAGAACCTATCCTACAAAAAACCTGAAAAAAACAACCACCCCAAGAGGAATAGGAAAAGAAATATCATATGGTCAACCCGCCCTTTAATAAGGATGTATCAACCAATGTTGCGAAATCATTCTTGAACCTTATTGATAAACACTTTACGAATAAAAACACCCTCCAAAAAAATTTTTAATAAGAACAATGTAAAAGTCAGCTATAGCTGTACGGAAATTATACGTTCCATCATCAATTCTCACAACAAGAAATGCAATTGCAGAATCAAAGAAAATTGTCTACTGAAAGGCAAGTGCAGAACATCATCCGTTATTTACCAATGCAAAGTTACGGTACCGAATCAACCAACAAAATGCTATATTGGGCTGACCGAAAAAGAATTTAAACAAAGATTTAATGGTCAAAAGAACTCCTTCAACAACGAAAAGTATAATAATAATACTACGTTATCAAGGTACGTTTGAAGTTAATTTGAAACCTTCCTTTCATTGGTCAATCATAAAACGTGTCAAGGCGTATTCAAACTTAACAAAAACGTGATTGTGCCTGCTAGAGAAACTGTAAATCCTTAGTTACGAAAATAAAACTGAATTGTTAAACAAACGAACCGAAATTGTTTCCAAATGTCGACATATGAATAAATACACCCTCGCGAATTACAAATTAAAAGACTGACAATAGATAATGATTTTCCAATGCACGTTTCCTGTTTTGTAGTTGCACCCTCAATGATACTTTTGTTATCAATAGCCGCTTTTCAAAAGATCAGGTTACGTAATTGTTTGTATAACATCTTTGTAGAAAATTTTTTTTCAAGTAATTATTTGTGTGCAGCTGAAGATTGTGAAAGACATGAAACCTCTGAGTACTGTAAAGTTAGAGTTTTTCTTACTCATACATCTGATTATACATCTATATATATACATATATATATATATATATATATATATATATATATATATATATATATATATATAAGATATGATAAGTTGGAAAGAATCAAAAAACTACACAGTCCATATCTACAAGCCTGTATAGTGATATTATTTAATCTTCATGA
>RDPX01000013.1:3910954-3968721 GCA_003991215.1 Morbakka virulenta | reverse complement strand
TTTCTGAAGAGTGAATAAAATCACGAAACAGGCTTGTCGAAATGGACTGTGTAGTTTTTTTATTCTTTCCAACTTATCATATCTTATATTACGCTCTGCATTTATGTATTGAGCACTTTAATACGGATAACCGAATCGAAAGCTTTATATATATATATATATATATATATATATATATATAAAGTAAAACACGAAAAATAAGAGGTGTGATTGCAATTAATAGTTTCACGATCTTTCGATCATCAGGCAATGCTAAAAATACTGTACAAGCTTTTTATAAACAAATAAAGTAGGCGGCTCATGAAAGACAATAAAAATTACAGGTGGTAACGTATTACAATGTGTAATAGTCTGAGAAAGGAAGAAAGAAAGGAAGTCCCATGTGGATACGGTTTAAAATTACTAAAGAGTGATTTACTTTCAAATTGGGTAAATAGGTGTTCGGCTGTTTGATCAGGAAAGGAGGTCCCATGCGGTTAGTCATTAGGTGTGAAGTTCCGGAATATATATATTTGCATATATATGTGTATATGTGTATATATGTATATAAAAGAGATATAATAAGTTGGAAAGAATAAAAAAACTACACTGTCCATCTCGACAAGACTGTTTCGTGATTTAACTCACTCGTCAGGAAATGCACATTTCCTGGCGAGTGAGGTGACCCTAATTTCCATGGTAACCGTACCGTGTCTAACAAGAGTAGCAATAATTGTTTCATTTACATAAATATGCCTCAGATTTCTTGATTATGCAATCAGAAAAAGAAGTGACGGATCAAAGTAATTGTCAGTCAAAATTGTGCATATATTTCACAAAATGAAAACAGAATTTGTACTAACAAACACTCTGTAAAGGTGAACCTAAGGAGAAATAAATGCAAGGCATCAATCGATATTCATTTTTACCGATATTTCTGCGCAACACAAACTTCTGAAACAGTACACTCTTTCCAGTCTTGCCTCTTGAAAGTAATAATTATTATTAGCCTTTAGGATATGGAAACTCAATCGCTCAGCTCATGCTCTTTAAATTCTGCTCCTTTTTATTAGCCACTCAATCAAGGAAGTTTCTTGTTTTCATCCCCTTTGCATTATTTGTCTTAATTTTCAGGGGGTATATAATAAATGCAAATCCAATTAATATCATCACAGATAATTGGAAGATCATCCTCACCCCCATAAAATAAAAGCAATGAAAAAAAAAACAGAATTTAATTTCTACCACACTTGAGAATTTTACTGTAAGAAAAATTACCGTCAACCTGGTCGTTCGAGCGTCTGGACCTGTAGAAAGAAATAAACGAGGCTTTTGGGAAATATTAGAGACCGCGGCTCGCTTACTTGACAGTATTACACTTTCATGAAATCACCCTCAACACCCTTTTAAAGTTGTTCTTATGCGCATATAGGCAAGTGGTTTGTGAGAATCAAAAGTTCTTCATACTGATGGATGAATGTAGTTTTTAGAAATTTCAATTCTTTCTTTCTTTAATTTTTGTATTGTTTTGTATTCCCAATATGGCGAAGCTTAGCCAGTACTGAAAAATAGATCATGGAGAATGGACATCATGGGGCGAGTCATGGTCTGGTTGGCGATATTGGCTTTTGTGAAACCAAGAGTCCATTCAAATATCGAAACAGGAAACATTACGAGGCACTAAAAATAAAAATTCTTGTGTGAATAGTGGTAAAGTGCTAAAAACCAGCCGTGAATTCTACCATCGGGTTCAACGACAAATCTATTGTCTGAATCGTAATCGTGTGATTTTTTATTGTGAACAATTAAAGATTTAAATATTTTGCATGTTGAATATGATTTAATCGAGGAAAAAAACATTGGTTTGCCAGCAACTGCTTACTGACAGCAATTAGCATACACCTCTTGGAATCTAAATGATCATTAACAATGGTGTTGTCATTAACTGTCATTATCAGTGATGCATGCAGGTACCTTTTATGGCAATCGGATACATGATACCGAGCTACGTAGAGCATGAAATGCAAATCAATATTCTGGGTTATCGAGATCTTCGAGTAGGATTCTGTAAAGTATCAGTTGTAAAATAATTTGTTCAATACGGAAGACTGTGAGATTATAACATACGTTTTATTTTGTTAACTCGAAGTAAAACATTTCTTTCATCATCTTATGGATGAAGTTGAGAGCTTAGATGGCAGGTTGTTTAATCAATGATGAAACTAATTGGAAACCTCACAATCGATGAGCACTTGGACTATAAAACTATGGAGCTCCATACAAGTACAGTTGAAAGCCTGAATGAAAAACGAAAGAATTGAAAATCTTGAGGGGAAAAAGACTTTAAAGGGAAAAAACTGTTTCTTGAAAATTTCAACTTGTTAATGAAAAAAAAAATGTGATAACGACTTATTTCAGAAGCAATAATTTTCTCCTCCGTATTCCTTTGCAAATTGTCTTCAAGATGCTTCTCAAGCTGCTGTTAATCAATATATCAGAATGGATTACAAAGAGAAACACCAAGATATTCAAAGCTACTAGTACAGCCTATGGGAAAAATAATCAATTTGATATTTTCCTTCTAAAGTAGAGAATTGGTGTTATCCTTTTGTTGTACTCAATGCACATCAGCAGCCAAAATTTTAAAAGAGTTGTTGTGTTTGTTGAAGGGTTTAAAAAGAAGCTCACTTTTCCTTTTTTTATCATGGCTTCACTGCACCAACCATTGAGCTGGAATGGAGCCTGTACTCTACGGTCCAAAGGTTCTTGTTCTTTGTTGCTTATTCTTAATCTTTTTCTACAAAATATAACAAATGAACGAGTGCGAAGTATGCTATCAGTAAATATCGTGTATTGTACAGTGCAATGTCTCTTATTATGAGCAGATGAAACGAAAGCACACAATACTTCACTGCTTCCTTTATCAGCGTACGTTTTGCCACCATCAAATCCAGAAGGTTGTGGTATTTGATCCATGTCTGGTATGTCTTTAACTAGATAACACCATGTTTGTAGACCCAATAGTTTGGACTGTAAGTCTGTTCTAGCTGAAATCAAATGTTTTTGATCAATTTGTACGACCTCCACGTTTCTTTAAAGAGTAACTCCTTATCTTCCGCCAAAATTCCAAAACCATTGGTCTCAGCATCTAAGTTCTGGCCAGAATAATACTCTTGTACCAATTGCTTGGCCCTTAGGTTAAACCATTTTCTCTTTAAAAGTTTTCCTTTTGTCCTTCCTTTTTTCGCTTCAGCATATCAAGATTTCTCCAGGAGAGAAAATTTTGAGATGCAGCCTGTTCGCCATGCTTTACTACAGTGGGTTTAGAAGGTACATTAAGTGGTGGCATTAAATTTCAAGTATACTATTCATGCAAAGAGGAAACGTAAGGGTGACATTAGAACATAACTTTAAAAAGCGTCAAGATAATACAGATTTTTTAAATATAGAAAAACATCCATGTCCTTTAGCACTTCTTTTAAATACTTAAGATTATTTGAGAGGATCAGATGGATCACCTGCATTCTAGAAGACAGGAACGACATTTGCAGGAAGGCGGAAACCAAGAGTCCGTTCGGCAATGATATAAAGTTTAAACTGCAAGGAAGGAAGGTCAGAAGCACACTTTCAATCCCACTACCAGAAATAAATATGGACCATGAGTTTTAGATTGATGAACCCCATGAATAGTCTTTCCAATCAACCCTGAATTTATGCTAACAGAGTCCAAAAGCTTTTCGGAGGAAACTCTGACAAAGAAATACCAGTGTTATTTAGACAAGAATTGGTGGGAAACCATGTAACAAAAAATCAGCCTTGACAGAAAACATCGAACACCATCAAAACAGTAAAAGAAAAATCGACTTCAAAGAATTGTGAATATTCTAAAAATCTGGACTTCCAAGTCTTCAAGGAGAAATACATTCTTGAGCTCATTTAGTATAGCAAGATTTAGCATAGGAAATGACACTTCTACATGTATTGCTTGGCAGTCTGAAAGAAACTCGAGATTTATTTATTCCATCACCCTGAAACTGAGCATAGAGAAAGTTGCGATGTACAGTGACAGACGAAAAATAAGCATTGAACCATGAGGAAGAATAATATTTGACTTTTCAGACTATGACAGGTAAAAATGTTTCAATACTGATCTGTAGTCACCGTGTGAATTCAACTGCAGGGTTAGCAGCCAATTTTTCTAAGACCAAATCCTATGGAATATCTCCTGGAATTTGACCAGATCCATCTCAGTCAGCCTCGCCAAATTTAAAAGTTTTATGATAATATGGTTTGTGACAACAACATGATCAGGAGGTCCAAAAGGAGGTAAAGATTAAATTATACAGTGTTTAGGAACAGAAGTTCAAAAGAGGTCCAAGAGTGAAGGTTCTTCTAAGCATAAACCAGGAAACCTTGTTGGAAAATCAACCAGTTGCACAAGCTCATAAATAAGAGGAAAGCATTCTGTAACCTCTCCAGGTCTGTCAGTCTTATTAGATAACTCAATCAGGACATGTGATGAAGGATGAAGTCATAAAAAACAAAGACGTTACCGGTGTGATGCGTGTCCAAGGCCTTACCAGTGGAGTCTGATACTGTTTCAATTACTGATCAGGAATCAGAAGAGGGAGATCAATACAAGAAAAATAGGTAACATGTGACCTGATAAAGGGACAACGTAAACCACATTAAAGGCATATTTTTAGATCTAAGTTCTTTTACTGTGACAGCTGACAGATCCTGTCAAGCTTAGGTAGAAAGACTGAAAGATGAGTCATCTAGTCTGACCAAAGATAAATAGTCTTCAACAGAAAGATAACTATTGCTAACACTATCATCGAGGCTTGTCTTACAGCAAGCAAGAATATGTAGAGAAGCAAAATAAAAGAAATCTTTCATAAAGGAAAACTGGAACGAAAGCGTTACTGAAAGCTAAGGAGAGAGTATTTTTTAAGACAGAAGGTCTTTCCAGATCTGTTTATAGTGAGTACTGTTCAGTCTTGCCAGTCATGGGTGCGGAGATTCTTCGCACCCTCTGACCACTCAAGGTCTGTAGGCCACTAGAGCCAACTCATTCGATTAAACTTGTCATGGGAAAGAAGAAATAGATATCTGAAACCATCACCTTGACCCAAGATTATCAGCATACCAGTTAATGGAGCCCTATGTGATATGGATGGTAGGGGCAATAGTAGCCACTGTCTACCAAATATTATCCTCATAAGAGACAAGTGGTAATGAGGTGACACTACTACCGGTCTTGTTTTCGAGACAACAACACAAGAAGAGTTAACTACCAAGGCTAAAGAGAAATGAAATGAAGTAGACAATACCACCAGACACCAAGTTGCTATTTCAAAGTCTTGGGGTCACAAGACCTTTACATTTACTCAACTTCTCAAAAAATTTTACAGATGTGTTACTATCGGCAGGAATAGTCATGTATAAAAGGGAACAAATTTTAGTTCAATGAATTTTTCATTAACATGTATAGTTTATTTGCCTGAGTGGTTCTGCCAGTCTTTATATCAAAGTCTCGTAAGATAATGACGTTTTTATTTTCCGTCACTTTTGGGGGCTGATGTTTTCACCAGTACTTTCCATCGCAAAGACCAAGCTCCTTATTTGTCTTTTCCTTTGATGCACTGACCAACCCTATCATGGTGGATCTAATATTCAGCTGGAGCAAACATCTGACATCCATAGACTGTGATCGATGGTTTCATTTTATTGATCGCAGACTCTCCAAGAGGAATCAGTACAATTCTTAAGATACGGGCCTGATAGTTTTGACCACTGAGGCACTGAACTTGAAAAATAATACGATTTTTAAACTTTGTAAAACATCTTTATTCCTTTTATTATTTTCATTTGTCGCCATCTTCCTCTGGCTTCAGCATAATACTGACCATATTTTTACAGTGGAAACTTTTTAGATATATAAATAGATACAATAACAGTAATTAAAAACTGTTACAATTCTTTATATAAATAAAATACATTAGGAACGAATACTACGCAGACTATATAATAAAGGTAGCAGATCATGTGAATGATAGTTATTGTAAAATTTGAGCTCTTAAGAAAATTCAGAAACATTATACACCATTATGCACGCAAATGTGTATGTACTTTTCTATTTCTTGTTTTTGTCTAGATTGCTTCGCGTTACCACAAAATCCCACATTGTGATAAGAAAGGAGAATCACAAACAAACAAGCAAACAAAAATTATGAGCTTATAAGCAGGGGCCTTACAACCGAGAGGAAATTTTTGTTTTAAATTTTATGTGCTTGTAACCAGGGGGCTTATAACGGAGGAGACTGTAACCGGGATTTTTCGATACTTAATGAAGTCACGCAATTGCCTGTTGATCATTTGTGCGATTTGTAGCTTTTTCAGCAGTTCAGTTGGTATTACGGAGCTCATAAAAATTCAATTATTGTAGATGCTACCATAAAAATTATGATTACCACAACTCCTTTTAGATGAAACTATTTTACATCCATAAAACGAAAAATGTTTTGATTTGTATTTGAAGTCCTTGGTAACTACTTTCAAATTTGGTTTAAATATATGCGTTTAAACTATAAAGTTGCATCCGAGGAGACTGGACAACGTACGTTCTCTACTTCCAATATTGAAACTTCAATTTGTATTTATGTTAATTCTTATACTTTATATTTAATTATGAAAAACCAACAAAAACCCTCCAACCTTGACGTCTACATTTTCAAAGGTCAGCACTTTTTCTTCATGCTTGAGTGGCAAAACTTCATTTGTTAACAGGGCTCTTTTCAGTGCCTCAATAATTAAGATGTTTATTTAAATAACATGTTAGTATACTCACACACACATACATATATGTATATATCTCTGTGTGTTTGTGTGCGTTTGTATGTATCTGAGAGTGAATGTGTATGTATTCATACTTACACGTTCACTATTTAACATAATATGAATTTTAATACTTAACATAATTTTCACAACCTTTCCTATGGTAATCAATCTCTCTTTCTTAAATGTGCAATCTATGCTCCTCTTTCCTTCCCCTTGGAAATCGATATTGAAAAAATTTGCCACGATTGCAGTCATACACAGTAGTAATTGAATATAATTAATAGTCTTTTCAAGAAAACTACAGCTTTAAAAAGATAATAGTCAAACTAAAATGGCTACCTCTTTATGTCTTTGTCGCAGAACCACCGATCTGTGCAAATGTTCACAAAATGCCAGAACATATTGCTGCTTTGTACACAATTCTTCTTGCACATCTTGTTTACCAATTTATCTTTTAATTAATTGATAGCAGATTATTAAAAGTACTAATAAATATTCCCCACTAACTACTATTAAAACGATATAACCATAAAAAATAATATTGCTGAGATATATACTTACAAGGTTACGAAATGTCTACATTGTTTATTATACTCTGAAAATGTACTCAAAACTCAACCTGTCAAGAAACCCTCTTATCACGCTTGCTTATACAAAAATATTTGTCTGCACTTGTTTGGTTGATTTACAACAGAATGATGGTCTTAATTTCCTAACAATAGCCACAAAATTATATTTTTTACCTCTTTGATACGATAGAGACAGTGCTTCGAAAAATGTTAAATTAATCTACCCTATATCGTTGAGTATATCATGATTGCCAACCTTTTATCACTACAAAGAGATCTAGAAATTAGTTCCCTGTAGTTTAGCAACACTATGTCAAAGAGATAACGCTTCATTCAAATAAACATATTTCTCAAAGTTGTGCAAGTCCGTAGTTGTTAACTATTACGCCAAACGATAAACTGTTGTTTTGGTGGGGGTTTTTGGAACTGGGAAAGGGGATACGTTCAAGAAACGTACAAACCCACTAAGTGTATGAAAAGGTGAAAAATTTTTAACAGAAAAGAAAAAAGCCAAGACATAAGAGTTTACCTTAGACTTCATAACATTTAATTAAAAAAGGAATATTGTAGCTGATAAAGGGATTTTGAGAGCTGATGTTTTAAAGAGATGACGTGTTTTTCTTTGTTGTCTGTCCTGTTACCTGCTATTTGCTACTTGCATCTACAGATAGGTCGCCGACTAGTTATTGCCAGTGTCTGCTACTGGTAGTTCTCCTACTGCAACTACTTTATTTTACGTCAATCTACTTCTTCTTCGGACTTGCAATTCCTCATCGATGGAAAGTTCTTATCTCGGGATTTCTTTTACTAATTGACATTCTCTCGTCTCCTGGGTCACAGCTTTGAGTTGAATTTATCGATTGACATTAATCTTGGCCTACACAATAGCATAATCCTGTTGCAAAGTATTTTATGACCTTTACTTTATATTACATTTGCAAACGCCACATTGAAAAAGACTCCAATGGATTTCAAATTTAGGTAATATTCCTATCCTCCATTAAAGGTACTGAATATTTAATCCTAAACTGTATGATCATGCCAGAATAGTCTAAGAAAAATAAGAAAAATATTATTAGTCTTAAGACTAATAATATTTTTCTTAATGTAGAAGTAGTGAACCTATATCATAGAGTGATATTTAGATAGGACGGAATTTAAGTAAAATAAAAAATATTGAAGGGCTTAGTTAGAATTTTCCTATATTAGCTCTATATTAACACTATATATGTATATGAAGGGAATAGAAACAATAGAAATGTGAAATTAAGAAGCAACATAGAGTAAATAAGAGATACTACATATGTTGGTTTAGCTACATCTGGTGTAGGTCCGAGTAAATTGTAGCAAAGAATATGATCTTTAACTGAGATTATGGGTAAGGAACTAAGGAAGAAATGACTTCTGCTGTGAAAAAAATGCTTAAGTTTCTTTTCATGTTTAATAAATTATATGGGCCTACATGCATACTGTCCTGGATAATGCATTTTGCATAAAACGGCATCTTTTTGTGAAGTTAAGACAAAGGCGAATAAGACTACCTATAGTCACAAACGCCTTATCACACTTCGGCAAACTGTAGTGCCTGTAAGCCTATTCTGAGACCTTTATGTACCAAGATGACGCCCTGGCGACTTGAACTTCTCTCACAGGGAAGGAAACCATTTAACAATGGTTAACAGCCCCTCTAAAGGTGGTGTCTAGAAGAATACATTAAGGAGTACATAGATCACTTAATCAGCCTTGGCTTGTCACTTTTCCCTCTCTTTTCACCAATAGTAGCCTTTTGGCAACTATTGGTGATTTATTAATGTCTTTTTTTTTTATAAGTAGGTTAAAACTTAATATCATGATCATTCAGAGAGCCTCATTTTTATTGAAAATAAACAATACAGTTTTTACAAAACCCTTGAATCTCTTGTAGGTATAATTCCTGCAGCCATTGCTTCTTTTGAAGTCTCTTCATCCTTGTGTCTATCTTATTTATCTTCGCTGTAAATAACTTCTACTATGTTGCTTTTCAGGGCAAAAATATTTTAAAATGTGATTCATAGTGAGATTTTCCAATCCTCCATACTATGTAGCCTTGAGGTATAATCAGGAAATTCTTTGCGGCATTTAGAAAGAATTAAAATTCAATAGATACCACTACAGGTAGAACTAAGAAATTATATTTATTATATTCAGGGTAATGACTCCAAGTATTAAGAGAAACCAATCGTAGCACATTAACCTTCAAAATTTGATTCCTGGTAACTTTTTGAATAATGTCAATGTTTGAAAAATTACCCAGATAATTTGATATAAAATGACCTTATTAATAATTAATATTCAAGTCTATTTTTGGAAGATACTCTTTGTTCTTGTAATTTCTTGTCTGCAAAACAACAAGGTTCTCAAAGTTTTGTACTAAAAGTCTTAAAACGTTTTAGAAGCTTCAATGACATATGTGGTCAAGATGTAAACCGAAGTATATAACCGAAGTTTATTTAAATAACACAAAACTTGTTGTTGTTTACAGAAGCCTGATAATACAGATTTCAAAAACCAGCTGTAAAAACAATTATAATTATGTACAGGCAAACTTTGAATTTAGTTATCGCAGTTGTAATCCCTTTCTGAGTTTACCAATAACATCTTGTGCTTCATAGTAAGTGTCCTATAAAAAAGTGATGAAATTGAAAAGAAACTCTTTCATCTGGCAAAGCAAACCTGTCAAAGTATTCAGGTAAATCGGGATGTACGGCATTGATAGACGAGAAGAAAAATTAAATCTTCGGTTACTCTGACGATATGATAATCATCATCATCATCACCATCATCATCATCATTATCATCAACAACAACAACAACAACAACTAAATGAATTTAAATTGCAATTGAAGGAAAGAAATAAAATCTTGTATCTTAACTTTCAGCAAATAGCAAAGACTGTCACTTAAAGCGAAAGTTGAACTTTCGCTTTAAGTGAAAGTCTTTGCTATTAGGGAAAAAAACAGTTTGGGAGTTCGGCACTTTGCTGAGAAATGAACTTTCAAACTTATTAGGAATGCTTTAAAAGTATCTAGTTTTACACCGGCTTTTTAAAAGAAACTTAAAAAACCACACTTCTGTCAAAAATAAGAAAATTTGGGGACATTAAAGACTTAAATTAACTGACATTTACAACTACGATTCCAATGTAAGCGTTGTTATTGCCAGAGTCAGTATTGAACCTATTTTAGAGCGTTGTGATATTAGATGAGTAAATTATTCTAGGCATACAATTTGCAATGGTATACATGGTATATATATATCAATCAGTAGAACAGTTAATTACGAATCCTATTCCCCTTGGGAAGGAAGACAACGGGTGAAATACATGGATGCTTTAACAGATGGAAAAGGGGGAACGTATAAATCGGTTTAGTTAGAATATCAGATTACAGAAGGAAAAGGAGACACCTAATCACTAACGTCACAAAACAGGCACCGCGATAAGATAAGATATATATTCCCTTTACGGACCGTTTTCGTACTTAAAAACATTAAAGAAACTTTCATGAGCATGTGAAAAATGTTGCTGTTCACAGTAGTATATTCAAATGGTTTTGCCTCCATGACATTTGTTAATAATGACAGTTGTGTTTGGAGTCTTTGTTCCAGATTTTATTTTAGAGGAAATTAGGTCCTTAATTTGATAAGCAAAAACTAAGAATAAGTTAAGGTTCAAATAATCAAAACTATGAAAATACCGAGGCTCACATAATTAAAAGCATTTTGCCGTGAAAAAAGGGTATATCAAAATAATCTTTTTAATGCCAAGGTCATATAGTAGCAATGGTCACAAAATGACACTTTTTTATGTTTTTCGTGCAAAGCCGTGAGAATATTATTCAGCAAATAAACTGATTGAATTAATCCAGAATCAAAAGAAAGGAAACCTCCTCAAAATCCACCGCTTCTCATTAAAAACTTTAAAACTACTAATCATATAACCATCTGGTTTTACCTTGTGCTTTCAAAGTGTAGAACTAAGACCTTTGCATTTATACACACAAAACGGATATTTTAAGGAAAGAATATTCAAAATCAGAATTTTGTTAACACTTCGCAGGTTGGTTTCAGAATTTGTTGATCAAATAGACGTTATCTTAGTACATAGTTTTCATTTTATATGGTTGTGAAAAAGAAAGCGACATCTTTTTTGTACATATCGGCCTCTGTAGACTTTTTAAATTCAAACCCAGTAAGAAAGCCTTAAAATTAACCTATTTTTAAAGATAATTCCTTTTGAATGAAGAAGGGACACTCATATAGGAACGGTCTACTTAAATGAATTTTACTGAAGTAAGAATGTTTATTTAACAGGACCTGATCAAAAGTTTCAGTTTGTTGTGTTATCAGTCTCCCTAGTAAAAGAAAATTATTGTTCATGAATACATACATATATTTTGTGCAGGTATTCCAATAATAATCCAAGTTGCAAATCAAAAACCAAACAGAATTTGAACAAAGATATTGATAAAGAATTGGATAATAACCATTGGCCTAAAACACAGAACCCTGTGGTTGTCATGGTCAGTTTCTCCACAACCTGAAGTATCCTGGAGAAATTTAGTACAATCAAAGGAATTTAAGGCACTTTTAAAGACATCTTGCTGACAAAGCCCTGGAAATACTACGACCAAGTTGATTCTCCTTTATAAGTGACATACTACTGAGTTTGTATATGTTTTCGAAATTGAAAGAGAGGAGAAATCAATAAATTAAAAGAACAAAAAAATATCACTTAAATGAAAGAGTGGAGCACACATTACAATTCTGTAGTTATCTTACAGTCATTTTTCGGAAACAAATTGGTTTTCAGATGTGCTGAAACACTTAAAAGATGAGTGTATAATATTAAACTACTATTCACAACAGAAAAATATGTATATACCTTTTCCAAATTCTTTCTCCACCCAACTGTTAAACTCTTAATCTCTTCGTTAAATATCTCATTCAAATCAACCCATTTAGAGCTATGCCTCTCGTAGGGTCAACAACTTTAGTTTCGGCCAAAGTATGGTAGGTATTATAATAAAATATTCTTATACACACACACACACACACACACACACACACATATATATAACTTAATGAATCAAGCGTTATAAAAATATGATGATAATAATAATAATAATAATAATAAATATAATTAACATAAAATGAAGCAAATATCACTTGCTCGAAGAAGAAAATTAAACACGTGGTTCCTCTTAAACATACTTTCCAATTCTATTTTCAGGTGCAAATATATCCGCAGTAAATCTGAGGCCACTTCAAAATCTTGTGACGCCTTTTAGCTATACCTCTATACAAAATTTTCCGACGGGTACATAAGAAATTGAAGTATTTTCTTTGAAGGGCCTTAACTTCTTGGAGCCGATAACAGATGTAACTGCAATAGCATAACGAGTGTTTACTGTGTAATATCACCTTACTTAATGCTCTGTGCAAAGAGCAGAGGAAGGACATCTTTCAACCTTTTTATCAAACATTAGCAACAATATACCATTGTATGATCTACTTCAGTTCTTCTGTTTTTCTTCTTAAATCGTATTTCTTTAGATTAGGATTAAAGCTCTTTAATTTAGTAAACATAGTCACCTTTGTTTGCAGACTAACATCAAATCACTTCCGGTATCGCATATGTTCATCTTCCATTGGCTTTGAAAATACATTTGTCTTTATTGTAAATCTTTAACAAAAATGTGTACCTCTTATGGTAAGAATAAAATGCATGAGCTTCATTTCAACCAAATCAAATTTGTTGCAGTAATAAATATTAAGTGAAGAGTTTCAAAAACAATTATTATTATTATTATTATTATTATTATTATTATTATTATTATTATTATTGAGTGGTGGAGCAATACGAGCCCATGGGGGACTCAGGGGTAGAAACCCCAGCAAACCCATCCGACTACCAGCCCGAAAAGAGTAAACTGGGTGCATGCATCACACCCAAGTGTGTACGATATTGACGTAAATAAAAAACAGCACATGACCTTGCAGTTGGGGCCTGTTTAGGTTTCCCAGTTTAGGTGACCCATTCTGCTTAAAACGGTCTCCGTAGCGAGGCTTCACCCAAGACCTTAGGACTAAGTAATAAAGTAAGAACTCGGTACTTAGCCCTTCAGAACAAGACATCCACGCTCACGACACCTAGATATGATGCTCCCCCACTACTCCCGCCCGTTAAACAGAAATGCCTTATGTGTCAGCCCTTATTATTATTATTATTATTATTATTATTTCTATTTGCTAAGAACACCGGTTAGAGTATAAGTTCCGGCTAGTAGATATTGCCACCTCTCAACCCCATCCCGTGGCTCAGAAACGTACCACTTTCCTTAAATTGTGCATGCTTCCCAAGATGTTAGGGATTTTAAGTACTTCGTAGTAACGTGCAGCGTTCCTTGAGACTATGCCCAAGTATCCGACTGCAATAGGTACAACCTTAACAGAAGCTCTGTGAATTCTTTCAATTTCAAAGGCAAGGCCTTGATATTTTTCGATCTTCCAGGCTTCTGTAGTAATTAAGTTTTTGTCTGCACGAATAGCGATATCAAAAAGTTGCCTAACATGTTGATGTTTGTGAACTACCCTGCATCGGGTCGGTTGTGGGACTATCGTCAGTCAGTGAAAATTGTCATGTTCCACATTATCTTCACTTCGTCACTCTCAGTTTTGGGTAGAGGATGATGGTCATACCACTTCTCACAATATTCGATCCAATGTTTTCTGCAGAGTTCCCAATGAACGTTGAGGGCTACTTTGTCGTGTCTGTATGTGATTTCTTTTTGTGCTAGTTTAGTACAACTAAACACTCTGCAAAATAGAGAGTCAGTAGTTCTATTGATACTAAGTTTGGCGCTACTGGTCCTCAATGCTTGCTCTTGGACAGAAAGGACCATTCCCTCTGCTTACTTTTTCAGGAAACCGTTCCTTAGCCATCTCCACGACTCTGAATCATCCTCTTTCTTTATTTTATTTATTTGAAAAACTTTCCATGCAAGAATTTTCCTTTCCATTCCTGTTTCTTCTGCTCATTTCATTTCATTCCATTTTCCTTGAGTACCTCCTCCTTGAATGCTTCTCTTAGCATCCATTTACTACTCTCACTTATATAGCTGTGTAATGCCCTTCTTTCTTCATTAATACACGTTTCTACGCTGAGTCCCCGACCACCTTCTTTTGTAGGCATGTAGAGCCGCGCAAAATTACATTTTGTAGGTAATGCTCAATTCATTGCCAAGACCTTTCTTGACATTCTGTCAAGGCTCATCTATTTATCCTTATTCTAATCTACTAATCCGCCTCCATACCTGATAATATCAATTGTCCATGAGTTAATATCTTGTACAAGCTTCCCACTGCCTTTCTTGTCTCCCTTTAAACCATCCATATTCTGTAAAGCCCAATTAACAAATTATTCTGTCGACAAAAATTATGCAATTTTCTAACTACTGATTTTGAGTAGAGCTATGTGGCTAATGCTTAGTGAAGGTCCTTGAGTGTGATCTTTGCCAGCTGACAAAACTATGAAATCTTTTAAAAACAGATTGTGGTTGTCGTTAGGTGGGGAAAAAAGTCCAGAAATTTGTTGATGGAACAATGAAACCTTTGTACATGGACGTGCTAAACCAAAAACGCATAAAACGTCAACTCACAAACTAAACAGAAAAGGAAGTCACTTTCTTTAACTATATTTCCTTTTCTGGAGCGCAGATTTACCCTATGTTTTTATTAATGCTTTAGCTATTTCTAATATTGAAAGGAAATTTTCGTTGTATATTTATTTCTATGAAATATAATGTTTCCTCTTGTTAAACCAGGGGCGGACCCAGAGAAAAATTTGACTTTCGCACAAATCCCCAGTGCCAATGATAAATCGCCAGTGGCATAGGGCCTAAAATTTTGGGGCCAAGCCTTTTTGCCGATTGAAAATCTTAGTTTGAACCAAAAAAATGAGCAAATTTTGCAAGCAATGTTAACACAGAATTTGGTCTTGGAATAAGGAAATAAAATTGGAAAGCTTTTTTCCTGTGCGTTGGGATGGTGTGCCTGCATCCAGGTACGTAAGAAACCATCGCTTACGAAACCCCACTGCAAGGACACAAAAAACTGAGTTATAAACGACAGCACAGAGGAACAAGGTATAAAAGGAGAGAAAACCCGAACGAACCCTTACGAAAGCGGCCACTGAAGTTAGGCGTAGTCTCGAACAGCGAAGCCATAGTTGATGTCGAGATGTTTTGGTAAGCGTATTTATTCTTTTCCTTGTTAAAGATCCAGGATGAAAAAGATGAGTTTACATTGAAAATTGTCAGTTTTTAATTGCTTTGTGTTTGATACATTTTGATTATTTACAATTTTAGGAAAATTGTAATGATACATCTCTGTTTTGTTTGTACTTATGGGCAGTGATCAATTTCAATTTTGCTTCCTTGTCTTAGGGATGTTTGTGCTCTGTTAGGTCAAGAATGAAATTTAATTCTGGAGTACAACTTTTATTATAATTGCATGACGTTATCCCTTTAAGTGGTGGTAACAAACTCAGAGAATCAGCAGAGTTGAATGTCATCAAATATTTATGTCGCAAATGTTTTCTTGGGCTGACAAATGCAGCAGAACGGGATGATCTAATAGATTGCAAAGTTTCCAATCCGTAATTTTGTGAAACACAACGACATAGGGGGGTGGTTATTGCCAAAATGTGAGATAAGTCTGTTGAGAGAAACTGAATTCAACTGTATCAACAAGTCCATTCTTCAAGTGACCACCTGGAGGGCTATCCTAGAATTTCATCGCCCATGGGACAGCAGCATATTGTACAGTACTTTTTTCAACTTGGATAGTGCTTAGAAAAAGTAAGTGGATTGGGTTTGGGGTAAGAATGGTGGTAACACTACAGCATGGAGCCTGTACTGTCCAGGACTAGTAAAAGTAAAGGCAAAAAGGGTATTATCAGGAACAAGGTAACGCCAATATACAAATAATATTAAAAATTAAACTAAATTTTCAAATATTTAAAAAATTTTTAAAGTTAGTGTAACAATTGTTTTAATCTCCACAAATAAATAAAACCCAATTTAAAAAACAATTAATCTCAAGTCCTATAGCTAAAAGTACCCTTTTCTACCCTATTTTAACCCCACTTTTTGAAAATTTGTATGTATTTCTACGACGGTCTTAAATTTTGGGGGCCTCTGAAACTTGTTTTTATAAAAACTGGGTTTCGTAAAACCTTATCTAATTTTTTTAAGAAAAACCTGGAATTTTATCTTGTATAAATATAATTACCAGCCTATTTTCTGACCATTCACATATTTCCATTATACAATCAATGATTACAAGAAGAAATCCTTGTTTTACATACATCCAAATGTTTCTAATTGTTCTACCTATTCATTATCTTTGGCCACAACGAATATTTACTGGATGTTAGGAAAAATGAGGGTAAAAATATTACGGAAAAGATAAACGAAGCCTTTCATATTTTTTAAAATAATGAGAACTGTTTAGAATTTTAATCTATATGTGTAATCTTATAATTGACAGCCAAGAAGTAATTTGTTAGAGTTGGAACAAACATATGTAAGCGTCACTGATGCGGAAAACTATGCGACCACAACCCCCAAAAACCAGCTGCTAATTTAACCTCGCCAATCTCACTCAGTAGTGTTTTACCTACCACACCTAGTCCAATTCACCAACTTCGCCTTCAACACCAACAATTCTCCGGAACAACCCAACTACACCCATTAATTGCTCACATACATTCTGACAACAGCATATATGATATATAATATTATTCCTTTAACTCAAATATGCCCAAGAACCATATCATAACAACGCGAATATAACCATATATAATAATATAAATTCTAGTTCACCTTCACTAGAGGTTCCACCAGTGTTAATAATATAAATATAATAAAAATCCTAGAACCCACGTCAAAAACGTACAAAATACAATATATACAAAATTTCCTTGCCCTTATGTAATAATGGTAGCTCTCGAATTTGGTTAATACGTTTTACCAAGATTCTATCAGTGAAACTCCTAAAACACCCACACACTCAGATAAATGAATGAAACTAAAAATATATACAAAATTGAATTAAAGACTTAATAAACATTAATATATAAAGATGTGTCACATAGGATTCTGAAACAGTCAAAGCGTGAAAACATTATTAGATTTCTTTGAATATGATATTGATGAATCAGATGACTACAAAGCTGGTTATTTACTTCAACAAAGAAGAAACCAAACTAACGAGAAGATATCTGGTGAAGGATATTTTTACTTTGAAACAGAAGATTATGATTCCGAAGGCTATAAAAAGTTACATTTCTGTAAGATATATGAAAGAACTATGGTGGATGATTTATGTACTTAGGAGTTATGTGATATAACTAAAAGCTATAAATATTATATCACGTAAATAACAAATTAAATTAATTTCCATTAAAGAAATAATCTAGTATATACATAATGACACAACTAACAGATTATAGTCATTTCACCTTTGAACAAATCATGAGGCTAAAGCGCAAAAAGCTTCGTGAGATATCCAAAGAATTAAAAATACCTTTTACAGGCAACACCTTAAAACAAGATCTAGCTACTAATATATTAAAACATTTTAATAATACAACTTCTAGTGATATAAAAAGAGATTATAAAATCCGTGATAGTGTGCAAGAAAAACTAAATAACACATACACTTTAACAGAATACAGACTAGATCAATTTTTTAAAATTTATACCAAAACCTTAAATAACCAACAATTAAATTATGAGAAAGATGAAGAAGAAGGACTAGATTTTTACAATGATTTTATTGATTTATTTGTCGAGGATTAATACAAAGAGAATATGCGTATTTTAAATATATCTTAAATCGGCTAAAATTTCCATATAAATTTCGTGTTTTTATTGAAGCAACCTTTATTCGACCACACAGTGAATCTGATAATTTTACCTTGCATACAAGATATTTTCAAACTTATGAAGAAAACGTACAAAAATAACTTCTGAATTTACTAACACAATTGAATTTAATCGCCAATGGAATAGTGCCAGAGTAGATTTTTGATCGTCTGATATTATTCTTTTGTTGTCATTGCGATCCAATGCAATTTTAGATTCTTAAACTGTGTTCATATCATGATGTTTGTGGTGAAATCTAACAACATTGCATTTGCGATCTTCTTCTGAATTTCTATTAAGTAGTGTATCATATAAATTTTGAAATGTAATTTCATTGTTTTTAACGGATTTTGCTACTCCTTTTACTTTATTAACTGTATTATTAACATCAGTATTGCAATAATATGAATGTAATTTAGCTCTGGGTGCAACAAAGTGAGAAAATTCATTATCGCCTGTTTCATCTTTAAATTTCCCTGACACCTTCTTATTTATATTTAATGGAATGTCAACTTTCGATTTCGAATAACAGGATGTATCGAACCATTGCTTAATATCCGATTTAATTTCTTTATAGAAGTCATCAGTCTGGATATAATAACAAATGGGTCGCAATCCATGTAACAAAGCTTTTGCACAGGAAATTTCAATTTTGCATATTCATAATGGAACTCATACATCAACAGTTTTGATAAATCTAAGATTTGAGCGCCAATGTAAATCGGTTTTGAAGATTTCGATATAATTTTCTCTTTTGAAGTATAAAAATTAATATTAACTCTATTTATGATATTTTCCATTGTTTTACCATAAATTACATTATTCATCAATTTATAAGTCTTTCTCAAAATTTTTCTGCTCTAGCTCTACAATCAGTATTAAAATCAATATATTGCTTAAGACAGTGTGATTGGTCATAAGAAATTACTCTATGGATTTTAATTAATTTAAGACCATGCTTCAAGGCTTGTTTTAACGATTTTATATTTAAGATATAATGGTGTTCGTTGTTTAAATTTGCAATGAACTTTTTAGTATTATCGTCACATTTAATAACGTAAGGTAAAAATGGTAAATCATTATGATAATCATGAAGTTTTTTGGGATATTCAAGATCTACTTGAAGGGAATATCCAGTATACCCATCATAATCAATTTTGTTGTTTGAAAACGCTTTTGTAAATTGCTGTAACTCTGTTTGTGTTAACCAACGAAAATTTCCTGTTGGTAATTTCTGTGACATTGCATATCCGTAAAGATTATTTTTGTCTAGGTACTTGATAAATGTACTAGGTTTTGTTGAATCATAATCTGGGAGATATTTATTATTTGCTTGTGCAAAGCGATGAGTTGCTGTAGCCAGACCGCCTCTAATCTGTCGTTCAAAAAATTCTAAAGTAAATTGGTCTGTAATATAATCTAATTCCACCTTCGTAAATTTTAACATTGCGTCCAACGATAAACCTGCTGCTGTATAATAATGACATGGGTCAAGCTTATAATTTGATATTCAAATTTTTCTAAAATTTTCAGATATATCAGCCAGATGTATTACATCGGTAATCTGGTATAGATCAGCATATTCACCTAATTTTTTAATATTATAGTGGTTCCAAACTTCTTGTGCGTGTTCATAATCTTTAGGCTTAATATGTGATTTGTTAAGATGTGAATAAAATTTCTGTCTTGGCGGTAAACTCGTCTCATTATATCTTGTAAATGAATCAACATATTCATATGGAAATACACCTTTTCTACACAACAATGTGTTTTCAGGGTAGAATTTTTATAAATTTGGATGATTCGATAAATTTGATGATAAATTTTTTAAGCTATCTTTCATAAATCTGTATGAATCTAAAAACCTTAATGTAATTTTTCTGTGACAGGTTTTATTATAAGTCTTTTGAGACTAGTG
The DNA here is from genome assembly GCA_003991215.1 of Morbakka virulenta. Classification (NCBI taxonomy): domain Eukaryota; kingdom Metazoa; phylum Cnidaria; class Cubozoa; order Carybdeida; family Carukiidae; genus Morbakka; species Morbakka virulenta. Next base: position 3,948,448 of record RDPX01000013.1, on the reverse strand, counting down.
AGTGGTTGTATAAAATCGACTTCAACTGATGTTCTTCCTATTCTTTGTGGTATTGAGCCTGCCGACTTAAGAAGAGATAAAAATATATTGAATTTATATAATCGTGTGCTATCAGAGGAAGGGCACATTCTTGAAAAATTAGTTGAATATCCACTTACAAACAATAGGTTGAAGAGCAGAGTTCCACTTTCGAATCGCATGCACCTTTTAGCTTCCACCATAAACGATACAGCATCTGTCAAATCTTGGGCTGCTAATGTGTGGAAACAGCGATGGAGTAATACAGACAACCAGCTTTCCCAATTTATTCCTGAACCTACGGTGAAACCTCCAGGACATGACCTGAAGCGTGAACAATGGGTGCTCTTAAATCGATTACGATCTGGATATGGACGATATGCCGATTTCATGCATAGAATTGGTCTAAGGGACAATCCATTTTGTCGTTGTGGTGAAATGCAATCCCATCAACACGTATTGACTTGCCAACTGGTAGGTATTCGTGGTTATATCAAAACTGTTGATGAGGACTTCCATTTGTTGCTCAATGACAATGTCTTTGATATTTAGCATTTTTTTTGTTGATCATACGCATATATATTATAAGTCTTATTAAAATACATTCCTGCTGAAAAATCTGCTGAAAATAAAATATAATTTTCTTCGGTGATTGCAATAGCTTTTAGAGAGTCTGCAATAAATGCTGTATGAGTTACAATTTCACGAATAAATAGCTGTGTGTCATAACCAGAAAGATTATGAATGAATGTTGGGTCTTTGTAATTATGGTTGCATGATTGGTGTGCAAAACCTCGAAATTTACCAGTCAAATGATCATGGTCTATTACGCGTGTATCTGAAAAATTAAATTCTTTTGAACAAACTGAACATATTTTAGCTTCAGAGGCAGAAAATGGTGCTGATGAGACAACAAATTTCTTAAACTTATAAAATTTATTATATATGGAATCTTTATTTGTAACTACATTTTCAATTAATGATTTTACAAACATTTTATCGGCTTGATGTCCTCTGTAGAAAACTGGTGAATGACTGAATGAATCAATAGTTGACGTTATGACATAACCAAATTGGGATGGAATGTGTTTTATTAAAATTTGTCTATTTTCTTGAATATTATCAGGGGTTTGTTTTTCTTTTATAGTTTCAAAATCTGCATAAATTGTAAATGGTACTCGAACACTTTTATTGAAATTTTCAAATTTAATTTTGTTTGGAAGAGATATTTCTTGATCGTTCTGTTTTATAGTTTTTGTTGGTGAAGGTAGTGTAATATAAGCCTGTTTCTTTAAAGACAAACAATACCTAAGATGAATAATAAATTTAAATATCTTTGGTGAATGAAATCTACAAAAATGACAAAATATATTTCTTGCAATATTACGATGTTTATCGAACTGTCTGCTAAATAATGAATTAAAATTTGAAATATACATAAAATGGTTTTTATACAAAAATAAATTAATTGTTTGGTTATTAATATCTTGTATTGATTTTGAAACAAAATTTTCTAGCTCTTGTCTCTGAAGATCATTTAAATTTATTGATTGATTTTTATCATAATAGTCAATTATCTTTTGATATTTTTCTTTAACATTATTGGAAATTCTTACGGGTGCAATTTGAGAATTCGGGTTTTCTTCGTTTGTTAAAGCATAACTACTTATAATTAAATTATTATCATTCTCAAATTTAGAAATTGAATTGTTAATATTATTATCTGTTATCACAGAAAATATTAAATGTTTGGTGTTAAAATAATTCATATAGGGTATATAATTCGAAATAGTACTTGGGTTAGTAACATATTTTCCGACAAAATGTGCTAAAACACTCCACAAAAAACACTTATTATCATAGCTTTTAGAATTATCTACATTAATCAAGCCTTTACGCAAAGACAATTCTAACGGCAACTTTTGGTATGTTCCACCTAAGAACTAGAAAGTAAAGAAGTTACTTTAACCCAGACAATATAGTAAATATACATAGATGGCTAACGTGAATCAAATGATTACAGAACTCTATGAAAAGTTTATTCTTAAACCTACTAAAACTGAATCAAAGACTCGTAAAATGTCGGTAAAACAATTCTTTGTTCATTCCTACGTTAAAGAAGGTATTTTTCAAGAGTTTACACCTTTTGAGCTGAAACATGGTTCGGTTAACGACATAGCAAATTTAAGCGCTCAAATTACCTTCAAATTTTTGACTCCTGAAGAGAAACAAATAGTAGAAAAACAAAATCATTCCATGTCTACCTCACAGCTAGAACACCTAACGAATCAATGAAAATTAAAAAATATAATTTGTAAATGTTATTAAGTTGGGTTGTCCTTGTGATAACCCATATTTTTTACCCATTTTAGGAAATTATAACACATAAAATTTTATTTCTTAAACACGTCACTAATTTTCTTTAAAACTGTATCCTTCTCAAGTAATGTTGTCTTCCCAAAAGCCTCGCTTTGACCTCTAATACCCCATAAATAATTCTGATATGCTGCTAAAACTAATCTAAATTCCTCATCACTCACACGAGAATCCTTTAAACTTTCGCTCAGGGTCTCGTTAATACTATGTAAAGTACTACTCGCTAGTAGAAATAGTCTCTCATGTTTTTGAACACGTTTTCGATCCAATTTTCCCCAAACTCCAGTAACTGTTCCAATCGCTGCAAGAGAAACAGTGGTTACAGCAATTGGCATCACAACCATGGGGTTTGCTAACATTCCTAAAGTTATACCAGACATAACTCCGGCAATACTTGCAGATCCAATTGAAGTTCCGTAAACCCCATTGAAAAATCTCTTGTAGCTTTTAGATAGCCTTTTTCTTGTATTTATATCACGTTCAAGTTTGTCACGTATACGATTAATTTCAGTCATTCGTATTTCTGAACCACCATTATTAGTTATTCTAGATAACAAAGGTTCTTCTACAGAAATTTTTGTGATATTACTCTCATTTAATTCGGGATATATTGGTGTGGTCGACTTAACAATTTATAATCTCCTAGATTTAGCTAGGAATTAAGTGTGTTAGCACGTTCTTAAATGTATGAAGCAACTGATCAATATCTTCTACTAAATTTGCTTTATTTACTACGTCAGTTGATATTAATTTCGCGGTAAGTCCAGTCACATTATGTTCTAGAACATTATCTAGATACAATTTTGCACCAGATCCGTTACGTACATATGTCCATAAAACAACTTTATTTAGAACGTCTGCTCCACGGCCAGAAAAGCTTTTCTGTAATCGACCACCAGCGACAGCGCTGTGATCTATGTATCCGTTCCAATCTGACCAAATCAAATGTGCACTCAATCGAATTGACGTATCATATCCAGTTCCCATTGATTTTATCCAGTTAAACAGAGATTGAGATTTAACTTGTTTAGTATTAGTAATTAGAAAGAATGTAGTTTTATCACCTGTAGATCCTCCAAGAGAAGCAACTGAAACATATTGAATTCCAGACAATTAACATTTTTACTTGTGTTATATTTCAACGTTGGATAGTCAGATATTGTATTTGTCGTCAATCTCAATCCAGTAAACGGATCTTCAATTAAAGCCACAGAACCTGAACTTGTAACATTGACAGTTCTTGTATTTGGTATCAATGTCATAGCTAAACCGTTTGCAACTAGTTTCCAGGTAGACTTTGAGAGACAGTAAAAACAGGTAATGTAACATATTTCGCTAATTCTGTAGTTAAATAACTTTTAGTAGCTAGTGTATTAATAACAGAATCAAAGTAAAACTTTCCAATTAGATCAGATTGTTTTGTTGGTGATAGAAACGTTGAAATAGGTAATGTCTACCAACTTGACGAGTAATATGTTTTATTATTTGTTGTATCAAAGCCTGTTATTGGTAAATATCGATCAGAGAATGTGCTAGGTAAAGCTGTTTGAACAACAAAAATCGAACAACATCAGATGCTAGCTCAAGTCCACCTGAAGTTCTAGTAATTCCTCCGTTTAGAACGTAAGCACCCATTATATCTGCATATTGTTGCGTTGCAGCGTTATCAGCCACATTCGGAAAATTTACGTTTTTAATCGTATTAAAATTACAGTCTAGTGCTCGTCCAAATTTAATATCACTAGTTTGTGTTATTAGGAAACCTTGATCAGTTAGCATCAGATTGCTAGTGCTTGCTAAAATTGGTTTACCTTGTGAATTAAGAGAAACATAGGGTATATTTCCTTGAATTAGCGAGGTCGGTAAAACAAATTTGGAACTATATTCGCTAAGTTGTTAACACTATCATCTACATATTGCTTCTCTATGGGTCTTGCTTCAAAAATTCGAACAATTGTTGTGCCGCATTGTAGAACACCAGTTGTAGTCAACTTAAAATAACTATAAGGTCTAGTTATATCAAATGTTTTTCTAGTTATAACAGTAATGTTGACAACATAATCGGTGATGTATTCAGAATTAGTACCATCAATAGAACCTTCTAAAGTATATCTGGTGATGTAATGAGTATTCATTTTGATGCTGGTTCTGGGATGTATCTCGATTTTCCAAATGGATACTGGGTTAGGTAATTGTATCTGAATCCAAGAAGTTCCATTAACTTCAGAAATATCGATAACCCATTCAGTAGTAGCGTTATTATCGAATGCATTTTCGGGTTTTGTCCAATATGCATGGGAAGAAGACGCAGAAACAACTTGTCCCGTGACAGGGATAATATTAGTATTAACTAAATCATACATAAGCATAATACGATCTAAATTTTGTCGAACTGAACTCACAGTTGCTAAAGCGTTGTCACTTTGTCGTATTTTAGTATTAATAAATTCACCATCCTGAAGGTTTACTGTTTTACTACCCAAATCAATGTCAGAATTAAATATTAAAGTCCCACCTGGAACAGCATTCAACGCTTGAATGTTTCGTAAATTATAATTTTGCATATTGAACGATCTATAAACTTCAATAGAATCTCCAGGATTCGGAGGTGAATATTTTGTTATATTCACTAAGTCATTTTGGTTAATATTAAAATTACAAGTCATTACTTTGGAACCATCTCGTTTTAACGGATCCGATGTAGCTTTTGTTAAGTCAGAGGTTACAAAAGTTGAAACTTGTGACATAGATAAACCTGAAGAATTATGTTTCATCCCATAGTTCACTAATAAATATTTTATTTCCAGCCATTGTTACTAAGCGTTAGATTAATACCTGACTTATATTTGTCGGCTTAAACAAAGAAAATTCTTCTTCATAAAACGTTCCAATAATTTTATCTGCGTTACGAATTTCTGTTATTTTGTACGTAAGTGGGGTTGTATTGAGTACGTATGTTACTACAAAGACTTCATCAGTGAAATTTGCCGTATACCCGCGTTTAAATTTACCTCGATATTTACTTATGCGAACAAAGTCTCCTAGAGAAAATTTTGGTGTAGATTTTGTTTCAGTGTCCCCATAAAGATTTTCCCATGCTTTCTGAGGGTTTTAGACAGCTTGTACAGGCGTCATTTTAATGGATCCGTGATAGCTTGTGTTATAGTTTTTAACCAAATCAGGAAGAATGTCAATCCATCGTTTTGTATCGTTGGCTGTGAAATACTTATACATGCGATCTTTCAAAGTTCTGTTGAATCGTTCAACAATTTGTGCTTTCACAGTTCACAGTGTTGTATGTCTCGAGCCATTTAACATCATATTCTTTAAGCAATGCTTGTGTCTTTTTGCTTATAAACTCAGAACCGTGGTATGTTAACAACAATTTGGGTTTTCTGTCTTTATATATAGTTCTGAAAGCTTCAGTTATAAAGTCGCCGGTTTTACGTTTGATTGGTACAGCAAAGGCATATTTTGAAAGTACATAGATAACAGTCATAAAGTAATTGTAACCGTCAGTTTGTGAGGCTAATGATCTCATATCTGCTAAGTCTGCTTGATGTTGATGATCTAACGAATGAACTATAACACGGCGAGTTGGAAACTTTTGTACAGCCTGTTTGTGTTTAGTGTAAGTAGGTTGCTCTATTAAATACTGCTTTACTGTTTTCATAGGTAACTCAGATCTACGTGATAATTGATTGACACCAGTAAAACCCGTTTTGGTGCTATAATAAAGGTTATCTAGTATTTTACGTTGTTTTCTGTTAACTTGCTCATTATTACTAGTGAAATAGATTACGTAAAATTCCATTCTGTTCTCTAGAAAGTCCTATTCCCAGCATTCGCTTCGCACCGATCACACCTTGTACAATTTTACTCTTTCTCTAAAGTTTTTAGGCTTCATCTTCTTCATACTACCCAACATAGTATCATCATACTTGCGTTTTGCAGATAATTTCTTATCTTTAGATAATTTCTCAGCATCTCTAACACATAGATCATGCGATAATGCTACAGAATCAACTTGATTATAAGGCAAATGACCTGGTAGTGGATTATCGTATTCATCTAATTCTTCTTCTAATGGAGTAGACTATATTCCAGTATATCTATGGTTTGGCAGCGTTAAAATGTCTTTAGGTAGAAATCTTTCAATTTTTCGTAAACCCTTCTGTAGATCAAATTTTCCACCAGATTGTCCCGATTTATCCATTATATTTTGAATCAAATAATTTTGACTTGTCAATACTGCTAAATTCTGTTTATTACTCATACTTATAACGTAACATTAGATTTTACTGTTTGTAACTAAGCTATAGTCAAAATTCTTCCGAAATCTATATTTATCATCTTTATGTCTCAAATCAATCATGAAAAAGTCATAACCATCTTTTGTAGCACTTCTATAAAGTCTTCTAAATTCATCTATAGAGATACAACCTCCATGATCTTTCGCTATATTTTGCAGTTCATTTCCTTTCAGGTTTCTAGTAAATATAAAGTAGTCACTGTTAATCTTACTTGCGTTGGAATACCAAAGTAACTTTGGCTAATAAATACAATAATACTACAGTTACTTTTACGTCCTCTAATAAATAATTCTGAAACTTTATTCAAGTTGTGTCCCGTTACAAAATCATCAATAACTATCAGGTTTTGTATCGATTCATCGATGTTATCTACATACACCATATCTTCGATAACATTTGAAAATTCTATTAAATTCATACCTAATTTATGACCTCGCTTTTCCCAAGAGTCAATAAAATATTGATGAAGACTTTCGTCCAATTTCTTCGCATATAAATATATTTTATGAAAATTTTCAGATAATTCAATTATATTCATTAGAGTATTTGTCTTGCCGGAATTCGTTTGTCCCACGACACAAAGACGGAATGGGTGTTGCGGCATTAATTTATTCGGATTATAATAATTACTTACTTTATATTTCTTAGGTAATGATTTGCAGCAATTGATCAGTGATGACATTCTATTATATTAGCTTAGATTAAAATCCTAAAACTTGTTTAACTTCAGTTCTATGTTCTTTATGGTCTTTAAAATACAGCAAACTTCAAATAATGTTATAACCGTAATGCTCACAAATGACGTCGATAACCAAACGGTATTTAATTGCTTTGTTAGTACCAATTATAGAATAGAACCCATTTAGGGCGTCCAAGAAGGCAACCTCCACGTGGTGACGCCTGGATGCTTATTAGCTAGGTTATCCTGACTGCTCGGTAACGAATAGCCTTCATTTCAAGCTGTTTCTTCGGTACCATGGAAGAAATCGATCTCGTCGTTTATGTGATTTCGAATCTGGTTCGTCGTCGATTTGGAGAATTTTTTGCCTCCAGCAGCTTACACACAGACACAGAAACCATTCAAGTTTCTAATTATTACATCTCTCATTTCCATTATTTCACTTGTTATTGTAGGTAAATCTTTATCATTTAAGATATGCCAAATATGAATTAAATGTTTACGTTGGTTATAATCAGTGTTTTCGTAAATAGAAGTGAATGAATAATTTCCATTCAGTTTACTTTTAATATTATCAATTTCAGTTATATTGGGTTTGTTCTTTTCTCGACAAAGAATGCGATTAAAATTTTCTCCAAAGTGATATTTACGTTTCTAACGTTGTCTAAAAGTATAGTATTTACGTTTTGAGTAATGAATTGGAGTGTTGCTAACTTCTTGCGATGTAGGAGCTTGTTCGATCTTACGCTGCTTACGAAGCACTAAATAGTTCTTGAGTTCATCCATTATATATTAATCTAATTCTTAAATAAATAATGCCAAGAAATATCGATTACGAGTTAAAAGCTAGATCACAGTTAATAAGGAAAGATTTAAATAAGCAGATTGCTATTGTAGACGCAATCCGTAAAGGAGATATTGTTAAAGCTGAAATATTAAGTGAAACTGAATTAGTACCAAGAGATCCGATTCAACAAGCTTTAGTTACAAAACAAGCTGAAAAGGAAATTCGTAAAGAACAGAAAGATAAAGAAAAACAAGATGATGCTAATCAAGAAATAGTTACTAGATTACAAGCGATTGTTGACCGAACTACAACAGTAAACACAAATATCTTAGAAGATATTAGAGATTTGCTAAAACTACCACGATATGAAGGTGCAATTCGTTTACCAGCACCAACTGAAGGAGCTGAAACAATAGAAGCGGGTGGTAAACCTAAAGTAATTTCAGTTGATTTCGATAAATACTTAGATCCTGGTGTAATGTCGACACAGGGAAAACCTTCAAATCTTTTTAAAAAGGGTGATAAAGAGAGAATAAAGAAAACAAGAGAAAGGGTTAGAAGGAAAATTCTCCATTTAAACGGTAAAGCTGCAAGAGATTCTGATTTTGATTACAAAAGAAATGAAACTGTAAAATATAGGAAAAAACTTGATGATGTTATCAAAGCTTTAGAGGCCTCATTTGTAGGTAAAGATATCATGACAAATTTAGATGATTTATCTGAAAGATTAAAACTCATTTTAGGTTCAATTGAAGCTGGAAATAGCAATAACTAATTTAAAAACGAGCTCGCTGATATTCTATATTACTTGCTTAAGAATAAGAAAATTAATAAAACAATTTATAGTACTTTCCTAAATCTAACTAAATAATAATAAGATGATGAATTCGATAGTACTAAATACAGCTAATGCAGCAACCAATCAAAATCACGTTCTTAGATTAAATTCAACTAGTGATTTAAAGCTAGATGGAAATCTAATTAAACTTAATCATTGTTCAATTTTAATTTACATGGAAAAATTTTAAAGCTGAATATGGTAAAACAGAGTTCTTTTACCAACATGTACCAATGAACACAACTATTCAAGTAACTATTCCAGATGGCTCATATTCAGTTAGAGATATTAATAGCTTCATTCATCATACAATGACCTTAAATAAACATGAAAACGCTGATGGTACTTTTGGAATTAACAATTACGTAAATCCTGTTTACAACAGAATAACAATTGTTGTATCATCTAATTTTGTGTTTTCAATGAAAGCTGGGTTAAGAAAAACCTTAGGCTTTGATAGTACACAAACAAATATTACTAACACTGAAGTGAATGGTACTCTGGTACCAAAACTAGAAAAAGTCGATACTGTACTAGTTAATTGTAATTTAGTTGATAACAGAGTAACTTACAACTCCAACATTCTCTATGCTTTTGTACCCAATGATAGCTTTGGAAACTTGCTATCGATAAGTCCTAATTACCCTTAAAATCGATATTGTCGTAATGCAAGTTTTAGTTATATCGAAGTGTATTTTAGTGATGAAGATGGTAATCCTTTGGACGTTGAAGACAGAATCTTAGTTGAGTTACAAATTACTGATAGAGATAATCTAGTGTAAAAGTAATAATAATGAGGCAAACATTATACTTTCCTAGTTATGGTTATGTTACTACAGATGATTCATTTGAATATTCAGGAAATGGAATATTTGGTGATGCAATGAGTCTTGTAAAAGATTTAGTTACTTCAAAAGCAGCTAAAGATATTGCTATAGAAGCTGGTAAAAGTTTTGTTTGTACAGCTGGAAAGAAAGCCGGTGAAAAGTTAGTAGATAAGGTGTTTTCTGAAAAGAAACCTAAAACTACTGTTACTTCTGAAAACCCTGTTTCTAAAATGTCAACAAAGAAATCTAAACATCTACTTTCTGAAATTTATGGTGATAGGTTGTTTCGACAATCAGGTAAAGGACTTCGAAGGGTATAAATCTAAAACATTATATAATAATGGATGGTCTGGAAATTCATTCGCTCTTTATTAATCAGAAGAAACTTAAAACTTAAACAAAAAGAGATCGAGTACGTGTTTATACAGCAAGAAACCTAGAAAATTCTAATAGACTAAAATTTACATGTCATACTTTGGTTAACAAGCTAATTGACTATTCTGACGGATATATTATTTTTGGTGGTTATATTTAAAGTACGACAGGAACTCCACTTGCAAATAACGACATTGTATCAATCCAAAATAGTGTAAATAGTATATTTAGAGATGTTAAAGTTTCCTTTAATAACAATGAAGTTGAACACAACAGAGATCCAGGTATTAGTACAACTTGGCTAAACATGCTAGAATATTTTCCTGGTTACGCTGGATCTAACGCTGTAAGATGGGGTTTCGTGAAAGATCAAGCTCCAAACGGTGCTGATAACGATGATGTTGCAACACTAAGAGCTTCGTTGGTGCTAATTGGTGGTGCTAATTTGGCTGCTATTACTGCTGCTGGAGGCGGACTCCCCAATCGATTTGTTGTTCGTTTTATAGTACAGTTGAAATATATTTTACAATTCTTTGGAAGATTGACTTTCCCTATAATTAATCAACTTGTAGAAATTGAGTTGCAATTGAATGATGTAAATAAAGCTATCTTTAGAAATGGTGCTGAACCATCAAAAATCACAATGATAAATGCAGAACTAGTTGTTCCTGAGGTGATACTACCAACTGAAGAAAACACAAAGCTAATGAAACAAATTGCTTCTGGAAACTTTTTTAAAACTATCGAATGGGATTCTATGGATAATTACATTCCCAGTGGTAATAAGGCTGCGAATACTCAGTTTCAAGAGCTTATTGGAGCGAATTTGGTCGGTGTTCGAAAACTTATGTTTATGGTACATAACCACTTTGAAGACCAAGAATGGGTACAAACAGGAAGTACTGTTGCAGTTAGTGACTTTAACATTGAAATCGACTCTAAAGATCTATATAACATGAATGTTGTAAGTGATCAAGAAGGTTTTGAGATTTTAGCTGAAAATTTTAATTCATAAGGTAGAGATGTAAATACTGGTTCTTTGCTTTCTTATGACTACTGGAAAAATAGATCAAGACTCTATCCAATTGATCTAAGCAGACAAGAAATCTTCGAAAGCGATCCAAATGTTGTTCAAACTATAAGACTCAGAGGAACTCCTAAGGTTGCTGGTCGACTTATAGTTATTCTCGCAAAGAATTGCAAAACTAGAATTGATATGGCAAATCCTCAGAACACACGTACAATCTAATTATTAGGTAATAATGACTGAATACAAAGTTGTGCAATTTAATCTGAGTGATGGTCAATTGAGTAAAGTTAAAAGTGTTACTAGGAATGGAACCGACGTCGTGATCCAGGTAGGGATTAAAAACGAAGAAGGTGCAAGTGCGATAGCTAAACTAAACAGGCCTAAAGATATTTCTGAAAAGGTAAAAGAACTTAGCCTTGCTGTAACTCCAGCTGAAAAAGCTAAAATTAACACTGAACTTGTTAAGCTAATGAGTTTGCTGGATATTGATGAAAGTAAGATTCAAGAAGGATCTGGAATTGGAACTATTCTCAAGCTTGCTTTACCTTTTGTTAAGAAACATTTGCCAAAAATTGATACAACGTTGGGGTTAGCGGGATTATCGGGAGCGGTTTCTGCAGCAACACACAAAGCTGTCAAGGGAAAAGGTGTGAAATGCGTTGGTGGAGCTATTAAACTTAACAAAAATGATATGAAAAAGCTTATGGAACTTGGTAACGAATGTCAATGTCAGAGTGTTGTAAAGCCTGGATTTGTAAAGAAAATGAATAAAGATATTAAAATGCAACGAGGGGGCTTTTTCGGCGCACTTCTTGGGGGATTGGCGGCAAGTTTGATACCTTTATTGCTTAGCGGTTCTGGAATTTTGTGTGCTGGAAATAAGAAATTCGATTGACTATTAAATGCAAATGGTAAGGCTTTAAGTAACTTCGATATTGATAACTACTTTGGATTTCGTGTTCATTATCCAAGAGATAGGTTACCTTGGAAGTTACATAACGGAGATATGCTTATAATTAATTCAGATGAAGCTGTTGGTTATATCGGTCGATTTCGACCCCATTTTTGCGAGTGAACAGAGGTAAAATTAGCGAAAAATTGGGTCAAAATCGGTCGATATAAGGCCTTAAAACCCGTTTTTTTATATCAAAAATCGTCGGTCACCTGGATGCGTCAGAGACATACTACTCACAACTTTTCACACACCCAAAAACTATATGATAACTCTATATCATTATCCCAATTCACCCCATGCTTACATGATACTACTAATAGTCAATGAAAAGTAATGGACGTACAAGGAAATTATTTGCTAAAACGATAAAAATTTAATTAAAAAAATAAATCCTGTGATTTGAAAAGCAATTTTTTAAATAGTTTTATCAAAATGAAAGGTCAGACTTCTAAACATGTATCTTGCATTAAACATCAAACTGAGGATATCCCGTCATTCCTACACATTTTCAAAATATTGAACGTGGAATTAAGATATCTCTGCATCTTCTGTGCATAAGTATTACTTATCTTGAAGGCTGAACGGAGAACATTTTACACTGCACCATTATATCCAGATAAATTTGGTTCATGGCTAGCGTACGTTTATATTGAAAATATTGTAAAAATTTGACCAAGCGTTCATTGCTAAGAGCATTCAAGTCGTATGATGAAGGAAAGCACTCAAAAGCCAATGATTTTAACAACCTAGCTATCTGAGGTGCAAAACTGCAAAAATAATAATAGAAATAATTTTTATAACAAGAGGCAACAATTTTACACGGATGAAGACGATGAGGGAAAGCAGTTGGATTAAATGCAAGAAACTGAGCTAGTACCAGCAAGGAAAGCTCATTTTAGCACTTTGCCGTAATAATAGCATTTAAAAAGAGCAAGACAAGACACATTGCGTCAACGAGACAAAAATTAAAGAGTAACTAGAAGATCTTGACCTATTAATTACAATCATGTCTTTGAACTCGACCAAGGTTAAGCACCTGGTCAAGTGTTGCATACGTACTCCATGCAAGCGTGGTTGGTTCATTTATAGATACAAAATAACCTTGGACTTAAGATACTCTCTAGTGAGATCTAAAAAAACAATCTTCCTAGAACAAGAATTAACAAAATATAGTGAATATACGAGCCTCAAGAAAGATTTGAAAAGAAAAGACAAACAAGAATGCTCATTGATTGGCATGCCCCAAGAGGAGAAGCAACTTCATCAAAATCAAAGTCAAAATCATTATTATTATTATTATTATTATTATTATTATTATTGTTATTATTATTTCTATCTTTATAGAGGATGATACAATTCAGTTGTTTACAATAAAAATATAATAAACACTGCTGTCAACATGTGTCCTCTTATGAGAGAGAAAAAGTATATAAAATTAAATACTAAAAATCAAATAACTTAAAAACAGAATGATTGTCCAGGGATAATGGAAAGAAGTAAACTCGGCTTTACATTGAACGAAATCAGTTTCTTTGTCAGATTGCGAAAAATCAACCATTTTATTTCCCATCCTTTCCTAGTCAGAAGGTCAGACATTAAATCATCAGTACTTGTTTCTGCTGAGTTGCCTTGTGGCCCATGCAAGAGCGCAAAGTAGTATTTTATCCTGTTTCTTTTCTAAACTTTAATGATACACCAAGTACTGTCATTAGTAGATATTGAGAAATTGAAAAAAAATGGAACTGAAAAAAATTCATTGAAAGCAAGTTAGAATAAAGGGAAGTTGTCACAAATGCAAAATAGTAACGGAGACCTCTGACATTACTGAAAGACAAGGAGAGAGTATTCTTGAAGATAACAGGTTTTTCCATGTCTACATAGAGCCATTAACAGATTCCAAGTCTACACTTCCGTATAAGATTCTTTGCACCCCTAGCCATCACTGGTGTATCGGGTACTAGGGGCCATTCAGTTAATTCAACCTGCCATAACACAATTGAATATGTAAGTAAATGTCCGAAACTACACTTGGACTCAGACCATTAGCCGACCAATTGAGCTCTATTGTGATTGTGATTGTATTAGACGGAGAAACGGCAAACGCTTCCTATCACACATTACTCTAATAAAAGAAGGGTGGTGAAAGAATGGAATTGTTTATAGTGCTTTTATTAAGACTGTCTTTAAGAGAGCTGCCATTCTAAAGCTAAAGGAGCCTTCCTTCCCATAAGGCATGGAGCCTTGCCGGATACCAACCTTGAATTTTAAGGTTTTGAGGGTATTTCTGTTGTTCATAGCCAACATTTGTATTTATGCTTTCATGATGATCCCGGAGGCAGTACTTTCTACTATTATGGTCTCATAGGGCCGTGGAATAATTAAAACCTTAAAGTCGTGCTAAATACCCAAAAAATTTTAATAGATCGAACCAAATTACATTTTAGAGGGCTAATGTTAAGCGGCCCCTAGACGTTCAATATTATTGCGCAATATATTGTGTGATTTTCAAAAGCTTGAAAATATATTGCACAAACAGGATAATATTGTGTCGTCTTTAGGCTATATTGCGCAATATCCTGTCAGTGTCTATCCAGCGGTCGTGTAACGGGGTTGTGTCTCTCCTAAACCTCGTGTTATCATGAGTGACAGGTACCGTAGTCTTCCCGCCTTGTGGGGTGTGAAGTGAAAAGATTATACTAATCGTGGGAAAAAGAGGGAGCAGTACGAAGTGCTGATAGACAAGTACCGCGAAAAATACCCGTATGGTGATAAACAACAAGTAGTAAAGAAAGTTAATTCTTTGAGAACAAACTTCAGGAAAGAATTGAAAAGGATTCGCTATGCCGAGAAAAGTGGTGCCGGTGCAGAGGATGTTGAACCTACGTTCTGGTATTTTGACGAAATGAAGTTTCTTGTAACTCAGGAAACATCTACTGCTTCAATCAGCACAATGAAAATAAAACCAGCGTGGTAAGTGCCTAATTTATTAAGTTTCTGTACAAGTTCATTAGATAATGTCTCATTTATTATTGGCAATAATGCAGAACAGAAATTATACAATTGAATTCTACACATCCTAAAATATTTCTAGAAACCTCAATAATTTGTCCCTGTGCTGCAAAAAGATGGTTTTTAACCTTTTTGACATTGGATTAGCTACACATTACATTTCGTAAAACGAAGCATTTGAACAAAAAATAGTATTCAGGAAAAGCGTCGGTCAATATCGAGGAGAGGGTAACACTGGAATTTCGATTATTTAAGATCAATAGGTTGGATTGATAGGTTAATGAACCTAATTACCTTTGTCATAATAATAACCATAGCATCTTTAAATGGGTTCGGTTAGGTAAGTATAGGTTAGGTTAAATTAGAAATTTATGATTTTTTCACAATTTCTATAGATCAAATGATCCAATTTAGGATGTTTTTCATAAATGCCGTTTTTCGGAGAAATGCTTCGTTTCCCATATAGTTACCTTATTATTTAACTATTTACTTTACTGTTCTTCCTTTTCTACAATCATTGAGGGTACTCTTCTCCATTCAGTTACTGGTCGATCTAATTGCGCCAACAAATTTCCATTGCCATGAAACCTGGCCTTCATTGTTGAAGAAGTTAGAATATTTTTACGTTACTGCTTTAGCAGTATTTGTTGTGTTTCTGAAGGTAGTGTCTGCTGGAAGTGGTGTTATCTCATTTACGACATACCTCCATGATCCTTACGTTGTGACACCTGCCTGCACATCCTCATAGTCCACGAAATTCGTTGTGACATAACCTCGTGAATGGCGCTTGCGTAGAAAGTTATGTAGATAACAATATGCCAAGGCAACTATAAAATTTTTATTTTATACTATTCGAGCTTTTTCAGGAGAGAGTGCTATTGGATTCTATAACACATCAAATCGGCTGACCAAGATCCCAAAGGTATTTTCGATCCTTACTCAATCGGTAATTAAAAATTCTTTTCTCGGCAGTTAATGCTGACTAGGGGTAAGGTTTCATGACATTTTCGGTTAGAGCGAAGACTTCATCTCGCACAAAAGTGAATGGCAATATTTTCTTACTATTCGGCGGCTGTGTTGGTTCCAGAATTCTCAATGTATTACCTGCAAGCGCCTGCCCGAATTTCGTGTGACTGATTATGCCACCGTCCGATACTCGCCCATTCAATCCTACACCAACCATCATGAACTCATAGTTTGTGTTTGACACTGCCAACATCACAATGCTGAAAAATTTCTTGCAATCCTAGTAAAGTGGGCCAGAATTGTGAGGTTTCTTTATTGTGATATGCTTGCCGTCAGTAGCACCCAAGCAATTGGGGTAATGCCAGTGAGCGTAGAAATCTTTTGCAATTTTTTTCCATTCTTGGTTTGTAGTTGGAAACTGCAACAAAGAAAAAAATGTCACCAGGAAATTCATCAGAACTCATCATCTTGTAATATAAATATATATATATATATATATATATATATATATATATATATATATATAGCTCCTGAAAAGAACAGGAAACGTAAAGCTTCAGATCCCACCGAGGAATTGGTACAATTGGCCTGCAAACGTCTTAAACAACCCAAAGAAGACAGCGATAAAATTGGTGCAGCTTGGGCATTGAAGTGGCGAAAAATGGAACCACAACAGTAGTTCTTTGTGGAGAAGGCCATCAACGATATTCTGTTTGAGGGTCGAATGGGGACCTTGAAACCGCAATTCTGTTGAAATTAACGCCTCGCGTGTGTCCACACCATATAATATTTAGCCCATCCCTTCCCTTCCCCTTCATTTGCTCAGTATGAGTCCGCAGAAATTAACGCCTCCTCGCAAAACACAGGTGGATATTACCCTACTTTTCAGTAAGGAAGTTACTCTCCTAATTTATGTGTGTTCACCTTATGTACAATGGCAAAAAGGGTAAAAAAATTGATGTCATTAAACTGCATATATCTCAAGTTTTTTTCCAGCTAATGTATGTCAATATTTAGAATGTTTAAATATAATGATTTAAAATGGAACAGATCACTTACTTACCTGAATGTATTCCTTGAGGCAGTTGATAAGAGCAGTGAATGTTTCCACAACAATGTTAGCTTCTGATTGAGGTGACACAGCAGTTGTGTCAAAACTATTCCCAGTTGAGGTAACGTAGAGTAATGTACTTTTTTATCTGAAAAATTGAAATATAATACATCCGTTTGCTCTTAACACTCCGTAAAGAAGATAAAAATTAATCAATCTTTTACTCCTATGTAAGAATATTGGAACAAAAGAAAGCTGCGAAAACAAGTCACTAAAGTAATCAATTAAAATTCCAACCATTAATGTGTGGCTTCTGAACTCGTACTCTGTATTCAGTGCTGGTCCTTTGTCTTTAATATACAACAATTGCCGTTGAATTTCTTAAAGTTTTTTTCTTAAAGAATTTCTCAAAACCACTAAAAAACTTATTGAGAAAACGCTGGCGACAAATCAATGTTTCTAATGACAGGAGCAAAGGTGTCATTGAAAAAGTCCTATAGAAAGGCAATCTATCTGACTGCAATAACTTGCGAGGCGTGACACTTCCTTCTGTACCCACAAAAGCCCTCAGCATCATTCTCTTGAACAGTCTACGTAAAACCAATCACGTCACTATGAGAAAAACAGGCTGGATTCTATCCAAACGTTCATGCATTCATGCGTTAATGCAAAATGCTTTACGAAAATACTTCATGTTGCATTGGAACTGAATCAGACTATACCGAATATTTGTATTCTCTTACATCTTCCATTCACTCTTGTCCTTAACTTCATAATGTACAAGGTATCGTCTGGAAACGAGGACGGTTTAGAATGGAAAGGTGACACTCAAGTTTCAGACTTCAGACTTTGCAGATGATATTGCCATGCTGTCCAAATCGAGAGAACAAATGAAAGATCTAACAGCATAACCATGTAATTACACTGGGAAAGTTGGACTGAGGATCAGCTGCGAGAAAATGCAAGTTATGCTGATAAATGATTCAAATTTCAACCCCTCAAATATTGGAGCACAAGATTTAGAAGAATTCGAAAAATTCATCTGCCATGGAAGTGTAGATCTTTATATCAAATGCAGAATAGGAAAAGGAGTTATAGTCTTCAACAAACTTCAGCGCCTCTGAGTAATATAATTACCATTAGTATTTCGCACAAAATTCGATTGCACAATTCAATTGTTATACCGAAGATCCTTTACGGCTGTGGAACATAAAAAAATTTCAGCGAAATTTGCAAAAATGTAAGAAATCTTTGATCTAAAATTCCTCTGAAAGATATTAAAGGTCAGCTGCAGAGATCACTTCATAAATGAAAAAATCTCCAGAAGAGCCGAAACCAAACCTCTATATATCAACATTACAACGCGCCGTCTACGTCTAGCTAGTTAAATATTACGCCTGTCTGAAAGTCATCACGACATAATAACAATGAGATGGTTTCCCCGATAGGAAAATCGAAAGAGAGGCGGACTGAAAAATTTCACAACAAGATCTGTAGGGCTCAAGGCGTGGTTTCTAAATATAACATATCTTGTCTGCTTTCACAAAGATAAAATAAAGCTACAAACTACTGAATGAAAATTGAGAAATTTCTGTCACTTGAATTAAGTGAAATGGATAATTTGATAGAGGATAAAGGAGTCTGTCTAAATAAAATATTGCGGATTTCTAAGCTGTTGTGTTTAAATTGTATGTGTTTGCATTTAAACTTAATAATTACCGCGGTGGAAAAGGTCATGGTTGCAAACAGAAATATTTTTTTACAATAACAGTAGCATAGGTTGATGGGAAGGACACTTCTTTAATGCTTACTCCTCTTCTACGCTTAAAAATCTAAAATTTTAATCAACGGATATAACGGGGAAAGGCCTAAAACCTAAATTTAGGGGCTTTATGAGTCCAATTTGAGGAAAAACTAAAAAAATTAAAATGGCAACATGTCAACGCCCTTTAAAGCTCTCTTTAGATAAAATCTAAACTGAAAAATTACACAGGGCCTACAGATAGGGATCATAGGGTTCAGATCACTGAACTTTTTTCTAGTCGTTGTTCGGTCCCATTTAACGGTTGATCAGTTTTATGAAGTACCTTTTCGGTTATCTTGTCCTATTTCTTTTCCTTCATTTAAAAACGTTGGGTGTTGCTCAGCCACTTTAAACACATCATATCGAAATAATTTCTTTTAAAGTCAAAAATGTTATGCTAGATAAGCTGGACCGTCGTAAAAATGGAATCAATAAACAAGGAGGTGACCATGCTACAGTAAGATTGCATAACCAGAAATTTTGTGAAATTCCTATAATATAAGGGGGTTGTGATCTCACTGTTAACTAAACCTAACCTAAACTGTACGTAAGACAGTGATTTTAGGTATTCTCTGAATCAGCGATTCAAGCTGTTCTTCCGTACCATTGAAGAAATCGATCTCGTCGTTCATGTGATTTTGAATCTGGTTCGTCGTCGATTTGGAGAAATTTTAAAAAAAAAATCCAACCAGGAAATGTGCGTCTTCGACGCCCCTGTAGCTGGGAGAGATATTCCCGGTGCAGCCTACTCACTTGGNTTCGTCGTCGATTTGGAGAAATTTTAAAAAAAAAATCCAACCAGGAAATGTGCGTCTTCGACGCCCCTGTAGCTGGGAGAGATATTCCCGGTGCAGCCTACTCACTTGGTCTACAGCAGCTTACACACACACACACACACACACACACACACACACAGTGATTCATGTGACTTGCTCTTCTATTTATACACTTCCATTTGCTCCTTATTTCGCTCAAACCATGATGTTTTAAGTGTAATGGCCAAGTAAGCGTACCTCCCAATTTTATGATTTCAAAATAAAGCTGTAAAACAAAATGTGAATTTCGAAAATCACAACTTGTAAAAGATTAAACTAACTGCAGTTGTAATTAAGTTGCAATGAAGTATAACGGAAAATTAAAAGTTAAAAGCAAGATAAAAATAAAAGTTTATCAAATTCTTTTGGAGGTGAGGAAAGAGAAGACTTTGAGAAGCCTAACACTCTAAAATCTGCCCAAACCTGCCTCCCCTCTCCCCATCAATGTAACTAAACACGACTGGTACACTTACACTGATTAATCGTGTAACTGAAAAAAATCTAATGATTAATCGATTCATAACCATAATTTGAATCACACAAATAGAGTTTATGGTTAATATCATTCATCTTTCGAGTCACAATATTTGCAGATACATCTCTGGCCATGGCCTTCCTCGTCATTCTGCACGCCACAAAATTTATGCACTAATATTCTACAAGTTCTACACGGATGGGATTCTCCTTCTCCATTCTAAAGCCTTTAAAAAGGAATACACCTGTAATATACTAGGAAATAGACGTTCACACTTACATAGGTGTGGAACATGTTCAAGGGAGCAAGCTTGCATTTAGTCAATTTGAATTTCACAACCAAAGAAAGTCAGCTGATGAGGTTTGAGCTGTTCCAAAAAAAATGCTTCTTAAAGAGAACTCTCCACAAACTTGAGAACTGGCCATCGCCATTCCCGTTTAACTGGAATCTTTTAGAAAAAGCTAAATTTTTTTTACAAGATTTAAGTCAAAAAATAAAAAATAGAGCCTTTTAAAGAAAACTCACCATAAACTTGGCCGTCGGCTCTCGCCATTCAAGATTGTCAAAACGACCTCTTATCAGAGGTTGAATTATTCACAAGCTGTACATTTCTTCATTCCGTAACATGCATTGTTGCTCATATGAGCTTTCAAGATCATTTCATTCACGCCTTTGGTGACTCTCTTAGAAAATTTTGAGGTTATCAACGAAAAAACTGTGGGTTTTTTTATTCTTACTTCTCCTCTTTCACCCATCGTGTATCCATCTGTCTCCTCTAGTAACATTGATATGGGAGATTCTTTCAGGCAGAATTTTACTGGAGAATAGCAGTTACCTTGTAAAAACCCTTTCATGCTATGACTGTTCTTCTGGTGATTGTTTTCCTTTATCCGTCACCTCACCTCAGTTTTGACTTCCACCCTTCCATCGTCTTATCAAGCACATTGACGACTTTCTCCGGGAGAAAATGCAAACGTAAAGAAAGCAATAAATAAAAAGATCAAAAAGTAAGTCATAAAACAAATAAGAAAATGAACTCTTGCACTGCAGTTGCTTCCAGCAAAAATTCCTACAGGAAACCCCAAGGAAAGAGAGCATCGGTTGAAAATGTGAAACAAGAAGTTGTTGTTGCTGTTTGTGCACTTTTTCAGGACGTCCTGTTCTGAAGATGAGTAAACATGTTTCCAGCCATCCTATTTCAATATGTACTGTGTGATAAAATCTTCAAAAATCTGCCCGTCTTTTGTTTCCAAGTGAGTCAAAATTTCTCATCCTGTGGTGGAGTCAAGACGTTGAATGCACGAAACAAAAATTCTGTAGGTTATTGCCTAGTACTTTGCCTGGGATTTGATGACATTTCAGTCATCAAATCAGTTCAGTCAGCATACTTTTGAAGGATAATTTTATCCAACCAGTTATCATTAACATGCAATAAAGCTGTAACAACGAGAGGAACTTTTTCAATATTTATTATTTTCGTAGATGTGGTTCAACGATAGCAGTTACTGGCAACATGGCAGGTATCTTGGTCACTTACTTTGCATTTATTCATCTCCTTAGCCTTGTACCCGTAGCAGGTAAGATTATTTTCATATCTGTTTACGATTCCACGTTTTTGACATGTTTTAATAAAACTGGTGAGGTCATTTACGGTAGCAGTGGTAAGGTGTGAATGAGTGATTCTACATCATTTAACAGGTAAAACTATTGCTAGGGATTGGCTCTGTCAAAGATCCATTGCATGCGTTTGTGAGCACATAAAACTAATACCAATATTTATTTATGAAGGTTTATTACGAGACTTTGTTAGTGACATACAATCATTTTGTGCTTTTGCTTCCTACCAAATTGACGAATTGACACCTCTTCAAAGTTAAAAGACCAAAACAAAAACTACCTCAAATACCTCACAGATGCTTGTCGGCACTTTAGTCCACCCAAACACTTTGTTATGGAAGAAAAAACTGTTTACCATAATTTGCTTATTCATATTTGAAATTGTTTGGATATGTTATTGAGATAGCCGAGGAAAAGCCGAAAACAGATCAAGCATGGGCCATCATTCAATTTAAATGCAGCGGTTTTGCACAATACTGGATGTTTTATTGGTAGCGCTACTCGTAAGCAGTTGGGTCATTTTCGCCTTTTGCAGAGAAATATTTACGACGCTAACGGAAGTTACAAAACAAGTAAAGACGTTGACCTTACCTTGGAACCTAGGTCCTCCCATCTTATGGTCATTGTGCAGCCAGGTGACGCCATCGGTTGTGCCCTTCCGCCAAGGCAGGAGTGTTTTCTGTATCAATGTTCCTTGCTTTCAGGTCCCTTGTGTAGGTCAATGGCTAGGTTATTTTTTGAGTCTGCCTTGTTTACAACGTCCTTTTATTGGAGTCAGTTTATGGCTTGCTTTGCGAGTCCTCGCCGCAGGCGGTGGTATTCCCATCGGACGTTCAACGCCTTCAAGCCACCATTTGACCCAACTGCTTTTGCCCTGACTTTTCAGAACTTCCTGGTTGGTCATGTGGTGGCTCCAGCTTTACCCAGAATCCGACGTTGGTTGCGTCGATGGAACACATCCAGCTTCTTGAAAATATTCATGGAAGAGTTTAATGTTTCGCAAGCATATGTGGCAGTGCTTACCACTATGGACACATCAAGTTAAAGCTTGAACTTGCTTTTCATACGTTGTTCAGAAAGAAGATGAGAAAGCACCCAATACACGGTGAGGTGCAGGACATCCAAATCGTTCCCCCATGCCCCTTCATTGGCAGCATGCTAGACAACATGTCTTGCAGGCAAGGATCCAGAACTTGAGAACCGAACAAAGTCAGCGAGGTTCAAGAGCCCAAAATTGGATACTAGCAAAATGTCGGAAAGGTGATTTTGGATACTACCAAAAATGTTTAAAAAATGGACCCCGCTGCAAAAAATCTAAAGTTTTTTTGTACCATGTTGATTGCATGTCGTTGCCTTGTGAAAGGACACAAGGAAGTAAAGATTTGCCTTCTAAACTTCGCCATTTTTGGTCTGTTGGATCAGTGGTATCAGTTTGATTAAGCAATTTTAGGATTTTTTGTTGTACAAACGGTGACTTATCCATAGATTACATCCCGTAATATTCGAATGGGTAGGGGAATAGATAAAAATTTATTTTCATACTTGCATCGATAAGCCATTCTTTTAAAACAACGTTGATCAGTTAGCACTAGGATTTTTTTATGCCTGAATTGGTTTGCTTTTATTGGGTGGTACTGTTTAAATATTTTGATATATTTAACAGTTTATCATATAGCTTAGACAAGGAGCTGAGGGGTGTCCAGGCTCCCTCAAAAAAGTCTAGAAAGTTTTGTTTCTGTTGTTCAAATGGTATCAAAATATTTTCCAAAGTCCATCATCACCTGTTATCACCTGTGTGCCACTGTGAAGTGGCATTAGAGGAAGAGAGTCTAGTTCATAGTACCCTCTATCATACTTTGTAACCTTTTAGTTGTTAAATAACTTGAACTGGTTAATGGTCCTGCATGTGACAGCTTCTTCTGGTAGACTGTTCCAGTCTTTAATGACTGACTGAACTTGTACTTCCTTATGTTTAGTTTAGAATGATGCATCTCCAGTTTCTAAGAGTGACCTCTTGTCATTGTCATTTGGCTTCCAGCAAACATACTGTAGTTAATCTCATCCAGACCATTCAATATCTTCAAACACTGTATAAGGTCACCTCTTATCCTCTTTGTTTGCAATGTCATCAGTCCTAAGCACTTCAGTTGTTCATCTCTTCTTTTATTTTTCATTCCTTTCACCATCCTGGAAAATATCCACTGAACTTTCTTCAAGTTTGTAATATCCGTTTTTAGATATGGACTCCACACTTATACACAATACTCCAGATTTGGTCTGACTAGTGTCTTGCACAGTGGTAACATAATATCCTTAGTTCTATTAGTGAATGTTCTGCTGATGATACTAAGGACCATGTTCGCCTTCCTCACTGCACTGGCTACCTGCTCACTTTGGTTAAACTTGCTGATTATTAGAACTCTCAGATCTTTCTCTTTTTCTTTAACTGCTGTCACCTATTCCTGGTGTATTCATGTTGTCTATTCTTTACCCCAAGGTGTAGTGTCATGCACTTGCGTATGTTGAATGTCATCTGCCAGATCTTCTCTTCCTACTGGCTCAAATATCTTTGTGTCATCTGCAAACGTCAGAACTTCAGTTACACAGTCACAGTTTATGCCATTCACACATATATTGAATAATGTGGGTCCCAACACCGATCCTTGGGGCATTCCACTTGCTACTTCTTACCACTTTGATGATTCCCCTTTTTACTTGGACTTCTGTACTCTGTTCTCCAACAAAGCTTCTATCCAACTTTAAACAATTTCATCAGTTTTATCAGGTTTTCATAAAAACAGTACTTTGAAAAGAATACCACTAACTTTTTTTTCCAGATTCACTGCAGATTAACTTTAAAGCATGGCAAGGTTGCAAATCAGTTATGATGACAGACACTATATTGCCAACACTCTTGTGTGTATAAAACAAATTAACAATCATTTTATTGTACTGCAATTTTTTTTTATTGATTTCCCATAATAAAGAAAATCTGGTTTAGATATGTCCATTAAGTTTAGAAGCCAGGATTAAATTCATAAACTGGGTTTTCATGCTATCTTTATCTGTGATGCTCATGAAGGTGTTTACTGTCATCCCTATCTGGAGTGCCAAAATAGCCAGGTGGTGGATTCAAATGGGATAAGATCTTCCTCTGCAGTTTCAGGAGTTTTGTTGATTACTGGCCTTTACTACACTGTATTGTACTAAACTGTACTGGCCTTTATTACACTGTACTAAAAAGTAACTTCTACTTCTTTGACAAAGTTAATACCATGGTGCCTTTTCTGTTTACACCCCCAGCCTGAAGAATACAGATTTTCACCATTTATAATCAAGTTCAATATAAGCTCTAAAAAGTCTTCTAGTCATTTGTCACAACAACTGCTTGAGGAGCAGATATCCTAACATTGTAATTTGGAGAAGCTCAACTCATCTCATAAATTTTACCATATCAATAACTTTACACCCCATTTCAGGTAACAGTTGAAGGACCTATTTAGTGAGGACCTGAGTAATAAATCATTGGGTTAAGAACAATTATATTGTTTTGAGAAACAAACATAAGTAGCTTACTCAGGTTTCTGCTACTTGAATGCAATTCAGAGTTTTCCATCACTTAAACTGGATTTGTGCATTTTGGGTTCTCATCATACTTTACAGATTGGCAACTTCTATGTAGCTGGGCACCCAGCAAAATAAACAAAAAGCTATTTTGCCATCCCGTAACTCCACCATGGCCAGTCCCAAGCCCCGATGAGAAAGGAGGAGGGTTAGGCATGGGGCCAATCGTCCCTTCCCATAAAACAACCACCGATTAGAGAAACTTGGACAGCAAACAAAACTACGTATGGTCACAGAAGCATGTCATGTGAAATCCCTGAAGATAATGACCTCAGATGGGAAGACACATATGACAGCTGGAGGTGAAAGCCTACGGGAAGTCTCCAACCTGAGAATGACATGCACCAGATCACTTCTAACACCAAAAAGATACATCCCTGTAGGATATTGGAATGTGAGAACCATTTATGCCACTGGGAAAACTGCAATAATAGCAAGGAAAATGAGGACATACCATCTACAGATACTAGGCGTAAGTGAAGCAAGATGGACTGGTTTCAGAGAAGTGAAGGTCAACATTGTAGAGTCTGAACTGTATTCTGGGTTAGATGAACAACATCATAGAAATGTACGAATCATGTTGAGCCCTGAGACTAGGAAATGCCTAATCAAGTGGAATTCAGTGAATGAAAGGATCATTAATGCTAGATTCAATTCAAAATATGTAAAAGCCACCATTATTCAGATATACAGCCCTACAAATGATGCAGATGAAGAGGAGAAGGATGATTTCTACGAACAACTACAGAAAGAGATTGAGTCAACACTGAAGCATGACATGCTGATTGTTATGGGAGACGCAAATGCCAAAGTGGGTCATAACAACAAAAACCATGAGAACGTTTTAGGGAAAGAAGGCTTAGGTGTCATGAACGAGAATGGTGAAAGACTTTTTGAGTTATGTGAAGAAAACAATCTTGTGATTGGAGGCACATGCTTCAAATACAAAAACATTCACAAATACACATAAACCTCACCAAACAACAGAGACAAAAACCAAATTGATCACTTCATCATCAATGGCAGATACAGGAGGTCTCTCACTGATGTACTAGCCATGAGGGGTGCAGATGCTGGAACTGACCATAACCTTGTGGTCGGCAAAGTGAAGCTTAGGCTTTCAAGACACAAACTCAAGAACACCAGCAGAAGGGCAACATTCAACACTGCACTTTTGAAACAGAAAGAAATCCAAAAGCNAGAAGTGAAGCATGCAGGAAAAAACAATGATATGGGAAATCTGTACAGGATTACAAAGCTATTGTGCAACAAGAGAAAGCAATCAGCAACTGGTATGAGAGACAAAATGGGTAAGCTACTCATTGAAGATGGTTAGATACTTCAAAGATGGAAAGAACACTTGGAAGAAGTATTAAACGTGGAGAATGAATGTGAGAAAAATGTGGAGGAAGATGAGTTTGAGATTGATAATGTTGAAACCATCAAAGAAATCAACACAGGGCTTCACAGAAGAGGAAGTGAAGATACAGTTAAAAAGTTGAAGAGCAATAAAGCAGCAGGAGTAGATAACATCAGCAGAAAAATGTCAAAAGCTGGAAACAAGATCACATACAAGAGATTACTGCACATGTTCAAGAAAGTGAAAGAGAAATCAATATGCCAAGTGACTTGAAGAAATCAATGATAGCAAAAATACCAAAGAAAGGTGACCTTACTCTAAATGTGACAATATTAGAGGAATACCTCTGCTCTCCATACCTGGGAAAGTCTTCTGCAGAGTTGTTTTAGAAAGAATCAGGAAAGGAGCAGAAGAAAAACTGAGAAATGAGCAGGCAGCATAAAGAAAATGACATGTGACTACTGAGCAGATTTTCATACTTCGAAATATTGTCAAACAGTGCATTGAGTAACAAACATCACTGTACGTTAACTTTATTGACTTCCGTAAAGCTTTTGATAGCATCGACAGAGAGAAACTCTGGAAGATTCTGAAGTTTTATGGAGTTCCAGATCTCTTCATAGAGATCATAAAGGAAATGTACAGAGAAAGTAGTAGTTGCATCATTAACAATGGGCAGACGTCAGAGTGGTTCTCTGTAAACACTGGAGTTTGACAAGGCTGTGTGATGTCAGGCTTCCTCTTCATTTTTACTATAGATTGTATCATGAGGAAAACAACAATGGCAAAGAAAACAGGAATAAGATGGAAGTTTACCACCCAGCTTGAAGACTTAGATTATGCAGACGATATCACCCTCCTATCCAGCTAGCACCAACATGCAGGAAAACACTGAAAAGCTATGTAAATATGCTGAAAACGTCGGTCTCAAAATCAACACAGACAAGACCAAGGTGTTGAGACTAAATCACAAGGAAAACCACCCAATCGAGATCAAGGGCAGAAGTGTTGAAGATGTGGGCACCTTCACATATCCTGGTGCCATAATAAACAAAACAGGATGATCCACTGAAGATATCACACATAGGCTTAGTCTAGCAAGAAATCTGTTTTTCATGCTTAACCAATGGTGGAAGTCAAACCAATACAGTAGTAACACCAAGATTTGAGTGTATAACAGCAATGTAATGTCTGTGCTACTCTATGGAGGAGAGATGTGAAATTAAATGAAAATGATATTACCATAATTATCATATTTGGTTTAACGTCCGTTTTACACACTAGCATGTGTTGGACACTTTTCCTGAAATTGACTTTCAAGTTATCCTATCCTTCACCAGGTCTCTGCTCACACCTTTTTGTTTGAGATTGAAAATATTTCAGAGATAATGTCTGAAAAGGATTCTCCTTATCTTCTGGCCCATGAAAATCACAAACAACGAGCTCTACCTTAGGACAAAGACCAATCCAGTAGGAGAGTGCATAAAGTGTAGGAGATGGAAATGGATTAGACATACTCTGAGAAAGCTACAAAATGATAGCTGCAGAGTAGCCTTGACATGGACACCAGAGGGAAAAAGAAAGAGAGAACACCCACAAACAACAACATGGCGGAGGAGTGAGGAAGCAGAAAGAAATGACCTGGGATGGCAAACATGGAACAAAGTTAGGATCATAGCCAAAAGCAGAGAGAGATAGCAGAGGATGTTGTCAAGCCTTATGAGCCACCCATGGCTCGAAGAGGATAAGTAAGTAAGTTACCATCCCTTGTAGAAGTAAAATTTGCATTAGTCGATCTGTAGAAGTCAAATGACTTGCCACAATTCCATTGTTTCCGACGGCTAAATAGACCAAAAACCTATTCAACTGTCAGTAGCCATTTTGTGCTTAATGTTGTCTGGCAGAACATGGGAAAACCTATTTAACCATCAATAAAGATGGTAGAATGGTTCTGGAGACAGTGCAGCTGCCAGCCTATCCAGCATTAAAACTGCCTGGCTGGGAATGAAACACACAACTTCAGCTTAGCAAAATACCACAGTTCTGTTTTTATCTCAGGTGTGTCATAAAGTGAAACCCAATTTTACTGTCAAGAATGTACAGTTGTTAGTGTGCAAATGTAAAACTACATGGTTATTCAATTTTGCAGATTTCAAGTAGGCATCAAGTCCTGAATGTTCTCCCTTTATCAATAAAATTATTATGTATTGCTATCAGTTTAGTGGCACACATCTATGTAGCCTGTTATTAGAAAGAAAACTACAGCAAAGTTTGATATTTCAATTGGCCAGGCATTGTCATAATGAAGAAGTACATATCATCAGACATTGGTGGCAACAGTGCTGTTTCAACAACATAATACTTGGGGTAATTTTGCAAATGTTATGACAGTACAATTTGTTCCTGAAATAGCCACTCAATCTGGGGATTGTAGGGGTGGCACAACACTGTTGTTTATCATACTTGAGTCTGTATATACAAACTTTTGCTACATAAATGGAAGCTTACTATCATGTTGTAGGAGTGACAGTCACTCATATTATTGAGCTTTTAGAAAGATTTCCATTAAGGTACAGTATTTGCCTGCAAGATATTTCAAAACAACGTTAAGGATTTGTGTTCCTCTTGTAACACTGTTGCACCTGCTATTGAACTTGTGTATGTGCACTTTCATTACAAACATTCCAGCAAAATATCATGAGCAGCAGTGCTTTAACAGCAACACATTCTTTGATATTATTTAGAGTTGTCTCAAGGATAAATGCTATACTTTAAAGACCCATGTTGACCAATGCAACATGTGTAAAAACTAATTGCATTGTTTCAGGGGTTGTCACCACTATAGCTGATGATGTTTGGTGTACATACGTGCATTTGGTATTAACTTGTGTGCAAAATATCCCAGAGGCACAGTGCTGTAAAAGCAACACAATCCAAATGTTCTTTTCTATCTGCACGTAGCATGTAGTATCTCCATGTCAGACTAAGCTTCCCCAGGATTCGTCTCTGCAAAACACAAGCTTCTACTGTTTCTAAATCTTTTGGTCTTTTCACTTTCAGAATTTGTGCCTGAGATAGCTGAAAATAATGTTGTGTTACACTTAAAACACCTTTGCTTACAATACTTGGCTTGCATGCCAGTGCACTATTATTACAGACACACAAGCACAATATGAACAACATTGCTCTAAGAGTGACACAATTCTCAATCAATTTTAACGATGACTGCTAAACATTGGTACATTTCACTCTAATCTAGCATATAATTGTTCCGAGGTAAATAAGGGATATAAGAGTGTAAGAGTGGACAGCAGTAGGTCCAGAAAAGAGAGCAAATACAAAGAAACAAAAAGGATGGATAGATTCATTGTAATTATTTATTACATCTAACAAGACCATCAAGAAAGGAAATAGATTTTCATGAAGAAATCACAAGCAAAAAAAACACCCAGTGAATGAAAATGTTAAAATAAAGACATGAATGAAGATTATGTACATGTGCCAAAATTTGTTGTTGTTGCAACAAAGTATGAACATGCTCACATCTGTGAATACAAATCTCTTAAACATGGACACAAAAGAAATTTATACAAGTGTATCTGGACATCCATCTAGACACCATTGGCACAGGACCTCTGCTGACAACAATACATGGGCAACAAGAACTTTAAACATACATAAACCTGGCTTACAGACTGCCCAGACCTTGAGGGTTAATACAGGGAAGACTTATACAGTGACACTGATTTTATTCATGACATTTTACTTGTGTGCTATTATTAGCACACAAGTAAAAATGTTGATTTCATTGAATTGTCTTTTGTTGAAAATTTTAAGGAAGGATTTTTTTTCATTTTTATGGATGGATGGATTGGGGGGCATTAAATATTTTTTATATTCACAAAGGGGGCATTTTTCAAGAAATGGTTGGAAAGCACTGCTGTAGTAGGTTATACCTTAGGGGGTACTTCAAAAAAATTCCAAAATGTGCTCATATTTCAAAGAGCCTGGAAAGTGATTTAGACAGTTAAAACTGAACTCCAAATTAATGTATGTGTAAAAATGAAGACAATATATTCCATTTCAGAAGGTTAAAGAGTGTTTTCCTTATCCAACAAGCTTTATCTTAAGACATACAATTTTTCACTAAAAAATAATGCCAGAATTCTTGTATTTGGGTATAAAACTACACAGGAACCAAAGTTGGTCAGATTATGCTTGAAGCTCAAAACATGCGATTTTGACCAATTTTAACAAAATTTTAAATCCTTTGAGCTTTGAAGCTGAAATGTTCAGGGTTATATTTTCTTCTAGAAAGGTTTATATGATAGAAACTTAATGCATGGAATCAAATGATACACTTGGATGTTGATTTATAAAATGATTGTTTAACCAAGAAGGAAAAGAAGAAGAAGAAGAAGAAGAAAACAAAAATGGTGACAACAGTTTCTGAATGTGGACCCCTATGTTGTGGCTAAAATATAAGGACAAGTTTGAATATAAACTACTGCTTATGAAGAGCAAGAGGCTCAACACTTTAATTTTTGACAAATTTTTAGACATGTATCAGCTTTTTTAGAGAGAGAGGGAGAGGAATGGTTTTATTTTTGAAAAAGAATGTTAGTTGCTGTTTTTAGATTTTAGAGGCACCTCTGTTAATGGTGTTATTAATCAGACCAGATAATTGATTGTTTGTGCTGCGACTTTTAACTACTACTACTATATTTTTTACTTTGTATAAATGAGAGTTTTGAATCACTTAATGTTTATGTCATATTTAATTTCAGAGTTGGTCAGCTTCACAAAGAGTCCACCAAGTTTGAATAATTCACAAAGAGTCCACCAAGTTTGAATAATTCACAAAGAGTCCACCAAGTTTGAATATAAACTACTGCTTATGAAGAGCAAGAGGCTCAACACTTTAATTTTTGACAAATTTTTAGACATGTATCAGCTTTTTTAGAGAGAGAGGGAGAGGAATGGTTTTATTTTTGAAAAAGAATGTTAGTTGCTGTTTTTAGATTTTAGAGGCACCTCTGTTAATGGTGTTATTAATCAGACCAGATAATTGATTGTTTGTGCTGCGACTTTTAACTACTACTACTATATTTTTTACTTTGTATAAATAAGAGTTTTGAATCACTTAATGTTTATGTCATATTTAATTTCAGAGTTGGTCAGCTTCGCAAAGAGTCCACCAAAAACTATCACAGTACTGAAAGGGGAACAAGTGTTTTTTCCATGGTTGATTGATTTAGGGAGAGCTAAGCTGGTTCTGTATGAATGTGGATTCTTTAAAGAACATATTTACCATCCTATAGCAGAGGGCAAGTCTAGTTTTCATAGCCTTTGGATAAATGTTGTTGCCTACAATAATTTTACATTTTCTTTGCAAAATGTGAAATATGAAAACTCATCAGAATATTATTGCAAAGTTATTTATGAACTTGACAACATAGGGAAGACCTTGAGCTCCAGTAAAACAGAGCTAAGAGTTGAGGGTAAGTAAAAAAGCCTTTTTGTTATTCTTTTCATTTAGGTCAGATAAACTGGCAGCTTCACATGAAGTCTTATTTTGCAAATGAATCTAAGCAATGCAACACTTTTTCAGGCTCCTGGCTCCTGAGCTTTTTATTGTATTATTATTATTATTATTATTATTATATATTTGTGTGTATTTGTTATATACATATATTGTTTTGCCTGCAGACATGTGCTTTGTGCAACCCCAGGGCTCATCTGTGCAGATTGGAACCTGTGAAAAAATAACACTAACCTTCCATTGTGGAAAACTGATGGGTCGAAGGGCTTTAAGACTTGGTAACTATTTCATTGTACTTGTTATGAGTGCAGTGGATTGGTCAAAAGACTGAGAAGCCAATGGGCCAGGTTTGAATCAAGGTAGTAGCAGTTTGTCACAAATTGTGGTAGCCCACTTCTGGTTATATATATATATGATGTCAAGTTGATTATGTAATATCCTTTGTATGTAAAAGAAGATAAACAAAGAAAATGAGTTAATAGTTGTGAATGATACATACCATTAGAAAGAGAGTTTAGGGGTAACATAGCTAATAATGTATTTGTTGAATGAAAAGATATTGAGTAAGAGTCTGTTGGAAGAAAGAAATGAAAGAGATGAACATTCTGGTAAAGAAGTGGTAAAAACCTGTAAAACTTAAACATACACATGTTGACATGTACACTTGTACACAAACAAACAAAGACATGAAAAGAATGATAGACATCATCAGTTGATCAGCTACGTCTTGATTTTGGCTCATTCTGAGTCATGATCATTGATACCTATTGTTATTATCACATCCCATTGCAAAATCTATTGGTTACCCTTGACAAGTTGTTATATATTGTTTAGTCATTTTCAGATGTTAGCAACCTAGTGGACACACTAGGTTGCTAACACACTGATTTTATAATGCTTTTGCTGAACAAAAATTTGTTATGGTTGACTTTTGATTAGTGGGTGAAATTATGATGAAATTTAGTGGCAAATATATATTTTTTATTACTATCTTTAAAATTCTCACAACTTGAATAACTTTTCTGAAGTACAAGTTGGCTCTGCCAAATAAATAAAACTTTTGAGAAAAGGTGTTTTTGTCTAGCAATTTGATAACTTTATGCTCTGATGTAAAATTAAGCATGTTATACCACATTCTTTGCAGCATCTACTTTTGCCACATCCAGCAGAGAATTGACACACATACATATAAATATGTATGTATATATATATATATTGCTGCCACATCAATTCCAAAAAACATATGGAATAGTTGATTTGAGGAAGTGCAGAAATATTCAGATTAAATGTTATTAGAAAGCTGTAATTCCATTTTTGATCCATATTTTTAGTTGAAACCTGTAGATTACATAACAGGAAATGAAAAGAAAATCCTTTTTTGTTTTGGACTGCTAACGGTTAGAAAAATTCCGTTTTAGCTGCAAGTGGTGCATAGAAGGAGAGGCAACCTGTGACTTTTGGAAGGTGAGGAAATTGAAGTTGTCCAGACGTTTTCCTACCTTAGTGACACCCTTGGAGCTGAAGGTGGAGCTGGTGCAAGTGTTACAGCAAGGGTTAACAGTGGATGGAGTAAGTTCAGGGAGCTGATGCCATTGTTAACCAGCAGAGCTCTGCCATTACCTACCAAAGGTAGAGTCTACCAGGCATGTGTACGTAGCACAATGATGTATGGCAGTGAAACTTGGCCAGTGAAAGCTGAAGATGTCAGCCGCATGGAGCGGAATGACATGAGAATGATAAGATGGATGTGCAACGTAAGTCTAAAGGATAGGCTCAGTTCTAATGAACTCAGAAGGAGATTGAATCTGGACAGTATTGGCAGCTGTATGCAGAATAGGAGGCTTCGTTGGTTTGGTCATGTGGAGAGAATGGACAAGAATGCTTGGGCAAGTAGATGCAGAACAATCAAGGTGACAGGAACCACTGGCAGAGGAAGACCAAAGAAAACACGGGAGGAAGTGATAAGGATCTGAAAGA
The DNA here is from genome assembly GCA_003991215.1 of Morbakka virulenta. Lineage (NCBI taxonomy): Eukaryota > Metazoa > Cnidaria > Cubozoa > Carybdeida > Carukiidae > Morbakka > Morbakka virulenta. Next base: position 3,914,010 of record RDPX01000013.1, on the reverse strand, counting down.
AAAAGGTGTCAGCAGAGACCTGGTGAAGGATAGGATAACTTGGAAGTCAATTTCAAGAAATCGTCCAACACATGCTAGCATGTAAAATGGATGTTAAACCGAATATGATGATGATGCTAACATTTTTACATTTGTTAATCAAATAAGAGAGTAATATTCATGTTTTCCTACTTTGCTCACACAAAGATTTTGAAAAAATGTCTTTTTGAAGCCTTCCTTATCAATATTTAGGCATTACTCTAGCATCATTCATAATATGATAAAATAGAAAAGTCAAAATAAAATATAATGCCAAAGCAGTAGTGAATGTTTTCATCCAGTGATGATCCAGGAAAGATAAGTAATTGCTGAGGCCAAAAATTTTCTGGAGAATTTCAAATGTAGTTATGAAAACAGCTGTGATAATGAACATTTTCAGCATGTCACAATGCAGTAGTTGCTCCTTTATCTGGATTTTCTGTGACAAAGAAAAGAATATTACAGTAAACAAGATTCAGTGTGATTATTGGCAACCCCCCCCCCCAATAAACTGCAAATTGTCTCCCATTAAAAGAAGAGATGCATGCATCACATACACATGTCAAGATATCCAGTTGTGCTAACATGCTCAAACAGAAAAGAAGCAAATCGTATTATATACATACGTAAAAATGGGCATATAATACTTCAAAAAGATAAGAAAAATAAGTTGCATGCTAAGCAAAAATCATGCCCATTACCTTGTGTTATACTTTCCGACTCATCACCTTCACTCTTCATTGTTGAGATATGGTCTTTGCCTGAGGTTTTGAATGCATCAAGAGTTGCCAGTTAAGGCAGTCACAAAATCACTTTTTCATTTTTACTGCTGTTCTACCCATCAAACATATAACTTAGAGAGCTTTAATTAGTGATGAATTGGAAGTGATTACTCAAAAGGTAGTGCTTTCACTACCCTAAATTATCATAAATAGTATAAGTTTCTTCTTAAATAACTGGATGTCATCCCTGAGAAGTATTACAAGTTTTTGAAAATATTGTGACATGTCTGCTATTTTGGTTTAAGATAGCATCAGTAATAGAGGCAGCCAAATCTCTAAACAATTAAGGGAGTTTACTTAGCAACAGCTGCTTCTACCTACAGACTTCCAAAGCTTCAATTGCACTTTGGTTTACATGGAAGGATTGAGTTGACTGAAAACTGTGTACCTCTTTGGCTAAATTTTTTTATTTTTTTATTTTTTAAGTATAGTAGGAGAACATACCAAGGAAATGCTCTAACTCATTCTTGAATTGGTGGACTGGTAACTTGATTTTAAGTTAAATCCATATGGGATCAGGTCTTTTTTACCATGCGTGATAGTAACCTAAAACATTTTAAGTGTTTGAAGGAAACCTTGGAAATTTCTGTCATGGTCCTCTTTAACCATGGCACTTACACATGGTACCTATGTATCCAAAAACACATCACTTTGGTGCTTCCAGATATTGCTTCTTTTTGTATAAGCAGCTACTACATTTGTGACACCAAATTGGTGCAAGTAAACTTCTTGTCAGCTTGTTATATTCTAGCAGTTTTAATTGATCATAGTTATTTTTCTGGTCCAGTGTGTATTTTTTAGGAGAAGTTTTTCCATTTGGCAATACTTTATGCCATTTCATCCATTTTTAAGTTAAAGATAGGCACCTGACTGGGTAAGCCTATTGACTGTCAGAAAGTAGTCTGTTATGATTTTTTGATTCACTATTTATGCTCCTTGCCCATATTCATCAAAACCTGAGTTTGCTAGGAAGAATCAATAGGCTCCTTTGTATTCTGTTCAAACATCTTCACTTCTACATGTACAAATTAGTAAAAGTTCTGAGTTTCACTTACTCAGGATTGGCATCTTCTTAAAGTGCTATGACCCCGTCAAAGTTCTCAAATGTTCATTAGAGATAGGTCCAGCACTTGACAGTGTTCATAGGTGCATGCCATTGTGGAAAGTTAGGGGGAAAACAAACGTTCTCTTTTTACCTTTGGCCAATGAAGGTCTTAGACTTAAAAGAGTTGTTCTTGTTGTTCTTGGAAAAAAGTTGGCGATGAGTATATGAAATGTTAAACTAAGCTTCTAAGCAACATTAAATTTATCAGGAACATGCAAAAATTTGTTAAGATAATATTACATACTGGATACCACAATTACATGCATTAAATAGTAATCAAGCAATTAAACATTTCAAACCGAAACTTTTGCAATAACAAAAAAATTGTTTGAATTTTGAACGGACCTGGTTGAGTCAGTGGGTAAGACAAAGGATTTGTAAGGTAGGATCAGGGCTTGAGGTCACCTTTAATATTTTTACTTGTATGCAAATTACTGTATGGTTAAAATTGTCTTTTAAAAAAACAGAGCACACATTCACATGAACAGAAAATAACCCAAAAAGTTACACTTGAAAAGGGAGCTTGTGGGTTGTCAGATATGATCTTGAATAGCAGGAATTTGAAATTGAGATAAGCAAAGATACTAAGAAGTGGTAGTATAAAGGTTGTAGATAAAAATAAAGGAATGAGCAAGGAACAAAACAGACCACAGATTCACATGAACAAGGAGTAGCCTGAAAATAGTCACATTAAAAGAGGGAGGATGTGGTTGGTTGAAGGTAATCTTGAAGAACAGGAAGTTGAAAGTGTTATCAGAAAACATGAGAAAGAGGGAAGACAAGGGTGATAAAGAAAAATGAATTAAAAAGGGGAGTATCCAACACATGTTTAAAAAGCAAGGTAGCCCAAGCATTTAGTTAATAGTTTACTTGGCAAGAAAGGTTTACCTTGACAAATCTAATTTACTTTGTATATATATATATATATATATATATATATATATATATATATATATATATTCTAAGCCTCCAGTAGGGCTGATCTATAAAGATAAGAAAAACACAAATATAATATAACAAATCCCTATGAGTTTCTTAAAAAAAACTAACAAAAACAAAATTAGATCCTAAGACAAAATGGGAAATAAAATAACAAACAATGAGAATAAGAGAACAGCTGTTGTACACGACATGACCATGATTAACATGTA
>RDPX01000013.1:3895535-3910929 GCA_003991215.1 Morbakka virulenta | reverse complement strand
ATATATATATATATATATATATATATATATATATATATATATATATATATATATATATATATATATATATATTCTAAGCCTCCAGTAGGGCTGATCTATAAAGATAAGAAAAACACAAATATAATATAACAAATCCCTATGAGTTTCTTAAAAAAAACTAACAAAAACTAAATTAGATCCTAAGGCAAAATGGGAAATAGAATAACAAACAATGAGAATAAGAGACCAGCTGTTGTAAACGACAAGTCCATGGTTAACATGAAGTAAAATAAAATAACAACGACAAGTCCATGTAAATTAAGTTGATTTATCAACAAGTTCATGCATAGTCACTGTTTGTTTTGTGATAGAGTCCATCAATAAATATGTCTCTAATAATGTCCATGTACAAATTAATCGCCTGTGACACATGTATAGGTACCGTCTATGATATGTTCGAGTAATTTGAATTTTGAGACAACATCACGTTTTGTCATGATATCTGCAGCTTGTTCCTCGGTTCAAAACCCATTGAATATCATTAATTTCACTTTCTGTCATCATATGTTGGATTTCACTGATATCAATTCTGAGTCGTTTTTCTTTGACTTGCTTCGTTGATTGAATGTTTTGTTCAGTTGGTTTGTTATCAGTGAAAGCGACTATCAGAATACGATTCTTAACAATATCATTATGTAAGAATTCTGTTAATAACGAACCGAGGTAAATAGAGTTATTTAATGCCTCTTTTAACGCTAAAACCTCTGATTCAAGCATACTGGAGACTTTTTGTTTAATTTTCATTGATCCCCAGTCAAGAAGACAATTCCCTTTGTAACCAACCAACAATATTACAAAACCAGCTGTACTTGACATCTTGTCTGGCAAGTTGCAGAATCCGGCATCTGCAAAGACATGTAGCATCATGTTACCACCAGTTGGTCTGATAGCCAAAACTGTCCATAACGCTGCTTTGCTTGCAGTTGGTGCATCAACCTGCACATCATTGCTTTGTTCAAACCCCCTCACGACTAATCTTGCTTTTGGTTTGAATTGTTTTGGGGCAACTTCTTTTTCTGTAATCACCCATCTTGTTGAAATGAATTTCTGTCCTTTGTCTTCAATGATGTTGACTGCTTCTGTTGCGCTCCAGTTTTCTAGTTTTGCTTTCATTGCTTTAATCACCCCTGGTTCATTAAGGCAATGAATTGGAATGAAAACAGTGTTAGCTTCCTTTGCTTCCTCTTTTTTCCAGATACCTTCTTCTGGGACATACTTTGCTGGAGCTTGCTTGTTTCATGTTGAATGTCTAACTTCTGGTTTAGGTTTGTGCCGTTGTTGTGCTTGACTTTCAGGTTCTTTATGGTTTATTGGGACTGATTCGTTTTTGCTAGCTTCCGAGATGATATCATCTGTAGTTGGAATGAATGCATGGATGGGAAGTTCCTCATCTGACGAACACTCATTTTCACTGTCAATAGGTGTATCTAACTTTTTCACCTGTTGCATTTGCATTGGATTGACTGGAATAACTGGAGATGATGAACAGCATAACACTCTCGAACCATGTACTATGAAGAGTTTTGTAGCAAGATGACCGATCACCTTAGCTGGACCCCTCCAGTATAACTGCTCTTTTGTAGTACACTCTTTGACCATTGTCGAAGATCATCTCACATGCTGGTACAGGATGTCTTAATGCTCGTTTGATCTTCTCTGATGATTCAGGTTTAATGAATGCTCTCCTGGCAGAATACATCCTCTCTAAGTGATGTTTTGTTTGTTCACTTTCAGCTTCTTCAAGTGCAGGTAACCCATTTGCCAAAACAGATGGTAAATTGGGTAGTGCACCAGTAATAAGCTGGATGTGAGCAAAACCATTATGATTTTGCAAAGCATTTTTGGCACTCATGGTGTGGGCAAGAGCCTCGTGCACCTTCAAAGATTTGTCTTCCAACATCATCTTCTTGACCATCACATCCACAACAGCATGGTTTCTTTGCATATGCCGTTGCTCCATGGAGATCCTGTTCCTGTCGCATATAACTCGATGTTAAACTGCTGCATTGCATCAAGGTACTCTGGATTGTCGAATTCACCACCGTTGTCCACAATCACCTTGTTGGGAGCACCAAAACCCGAGTTGATCCAGGGTAATATAAATGCTTTTACCACCACACTTGGAAGTTTTCTCAACAAAACTGTTGATTTTGAAAACCTGGTAAACAAGTCTATAAAGTGAATGAAGTAAAGTTCACCGTTTTTTACAATCTTTAAGTCCATTGCCACAACATCATTGAACTTTGTTGAAATCGGCAATGCAACTACTGGTCTGGCATGTGTTTTCTTCTATTGCTGGCATATCTCCCAGGCTGCAACTACTTCCTTGTTGATCCTTTTGATATCATCATTTAGAAGACCTGCGTGTTGCAACAAATCTTCAGTAGTTTTAGCAGAATGATGACAGAATTGTCTGTGGAGTTTGGTTAAAACTTTATGTTGTTCTTTCAGCTCCATCTCAGTTATGCAAACATTCACCTCCTTGTCTCTCCACAAAGAAATTTTAAAATGACCTGTTGAAGTTGTTTGCAACTTCAACAGGTTGCTTAACAGTTGACTTGAACCATCAACTGTCAAGGTTTCATTGTTGAAGTCAAGGATGAAACCCCTGGCTTTCATTTCAGGTTTTGAAATTAACAGCGGAATATCTCTGTCTACAACATCAGCTACCATAGTTGATCTTTTCCCTAGCACGTAGCAAGGAAATTGAATTTTCTCGTGTTTATCTGATAGGTGGCTCACCACTGAAACAAAACACAGTGCCACCCTTCATATGTCTGATTTCATTTCTATCTTCATCAGACATGGCACCAATGAATATATCCTATTCCACTGCTTTCACATCACATTGGCTGAACAGCAACTATCTAGCAGTGCTTCTTCACTGCTTTGTATATGGAATACTTCCTGATGCTTAATTGGAATGTCACAAATATGAGCTTTTTAATCCTCAGCCTTTTCCTGGTCGGTAGCATTGACTTGCTGAAGGTTTTCGTAGGATTCAGGGCACCCAGCACCATTGCGCCCAGAAAAATAAAATATTGACCCACAAATGTTACAAGTCATCAGGTAGCCATCTTCAGATGAGTAAGTAAGCAAGCCAGCAAGACACTAACCTGCTGTTGTCATTTATTGAACCCTTACATTAATAGAAATAAAAACAGTAGAATGATCACATATTTCAAGTGCAACAGAAAGAAGAGAGAATGTAGATTATACTTAAACTTTTATCCAGAGGAAAATAGAAATTATCATGATAATTCATTTGACATTGCTGAGTTCTATGTTATTCATAATGGTGAATGCTTACTCAACAGCAACTTTTAAGTCATTCCTGTGACATCTTTTAATGTTTTTTTAATTATAGATAAAGAAAATCAGTTGTTTTAAATTTTGGTCTGCTATATGTTTGATACCTTCAACAATTGGTTTGCATTTAGAAGTCAAATTCATCATTGAAATAATGTTTTACCTATTAAATAATATGCATTATGCTAAATGGCCAATGATATAAATGAAAGGCATATTTTTACCATTTAAATATATTTCAGCTGTTTAAGTAAGGTTGATTATTAAAGCATTACTACACACCAGTTTGTATTGTTTCTTACTGGCTTACAGTAGTACTCTACAAACTGTTTTAGACAGTGCAGCTGTCATGACTTCACTGTAACCATAACTCATCACTATATACCTACAAAGACTACATGGACAACATCCACGTGGGCCTATGTCAACAGTGCCAAGGTAGGCCCCACACAGCCATGCAGGTATAGAAGATTGCTCTTACTTTCCAATCCTAAGACAATGACATAAAATCAGCCATGGCCTTCAGTTATGGTCTTTTCCAGTTTTAATACTGCTGCTTTTGTGTGGTGCAATGCTTCCTGGCATAACAGAGCCTGGTGAACCTCCATCACCACAACATTAACAATAAACTGCTCTAACTTGTACTGCACTTGATTTGATGTCACCCAGTGTTGCTGAGGATATAAGGCAAAAACTCATACAAGATTCAAGATGACTAGTCAAGAGTTCATCATAAACTCAACTCATATTTCTCTTGCATCTCAGCTCAATTTATACAATCATATGTTTACAAGTGTCAACAAACTATCCCACACAAGCACTCCCACATAGATCAAAACACTAAAATTGCCCACTCACTATAATAACAAGTTTCATGGTTTTAACTACATTCTTTATATCACCCACTTCCAAAACATCAAAATATTTACAAAGCAATCTGTTTCTATTTCAATAGATTTTTTATATCCGTTGCATTTTAACAAGAGTTGGATAATTAGGATTTATTCATGGAGAGATTCCTGGATAACTGAGACTTATTCAACTTAGGTTGTAATTCTGTATTTTCTTTTGTAAAGTAATCTTACATAGATTTTTTTTTCATTCTTTATTTTTTTACATGATCTGAATTCTTGAAAATTTAGTTGGATTTAGTTGTTTTAGGGGTCATGCCATACCTATGCTGTGTTTCTCTCTTTAGTGCTGGAAGCCATATTTCTGGAAGGGTGTGGGATAAACTGTTGATGTGATTGCTTTGCTGCAGGGAATGGACTGTTTCTTTTATTTCCTGTTGTTGTATTGATTTCCTTGTATATAATCCTTTTATTTTCCCAGTCAAAGGTGTGATCTTGTGTCCAGCAATGTTTGGCTATTTTGTGGTTCTCAGTGTCACCTTTTTGAACAACACTCTTGTGTTCTTTTTCCCTTTGACCCAAGGAACACTTGGATTTGCCAGTGTATGAGGCAGGACAGTTCTTACATTGTAGTCTGTAAACTACGTTGTTCCTCTATTTAAGAGAGAAACAACATAGGGTATGGTGCACTCCACAAAACAACTTGATCCCTGTCTACATATAGGTCCCCACTGCCAAGATATAAAACAGCTGTATCTAGTCACTTCAGCAGCCTGATGATGGAAGAAGTGTTTATCAAAATGTAGCTCTGGAGAAGGACTCATGACATGATAAATGATAGAGCTCTTACATCTTACATTATATCTTACATGGCCCATTTGGAATAATTATGCCTTTAAATATTTAATAATATGTATTCAGTTGAATGCATCTATATACTTATGAATCATTTTTGCTATTTAAGTTGATTTTTTTCCCCAATTTTTGTAAGTTTTTCATAAGCCATCTTGATGGATTTTATTAAAGACTTACATTTCATCTTGTAATTTATAAGTACCCTGTCTTTTCAAAAAAGCTATCAGATACTTGTAAAAGTTTCTCCAATTATTTAGGCATAAATCATGGTGGTCCTTGTATAGCAATACATTATTTGTTATCCATAAAGATACACATATATAAATACGTTTGTTTAACAGATGGAAACCTTATGATCATTGTGCATTTTGAATTTTGAAAATGGGTCAGAAAAGTAGTAAGTTATGGTTGTTTACATAACGCAAATTTAGGGTCATTTGTGGACGTCTTATCTAGTCATAAGCTAATGAGAACAAAGAGGATTATGACCATTTGACAATGATTCAGGATGGCACCAATTTGTAAACAAAGCAAACAGACTTCTTATCAGAAAACCAAGAATAATAGGTGAAAAGGAGTGAAACTTTGCCACTAGATGGAAAAATACATTTCAAATCCAAAAGGGTTTTTTACAACAAAAAATGCCTAATTTGCATATATTGCATTAATTATATGATATAATTTTGAAAACCAGTCAATTAGCCCATAAGTATGTGTACACAAAGGTAGTGTATTGCAGTGAAAAGGCTAAGAATGCCTAAAGTTTATTTATATATACTTGAACAGCTCTACACTTTGATTTGCATTTTAATTAGCTTCCTCCTGATTGATGGAGAATTTGAGGCACCTTAATTTTCATACTTTCTGATGGATTTTCATAACCAAGGTATCTGCATGCTCAGAAATAATTATGTGTGTTGTTCAACTGACAAATAACAATCAAATGTATGGCTTGCTTTAATTTGCATATTAATTAGCTTCCTCCTGATTGGTCCAAAATTTGTGCCACCATAACTTCCATACTTTCTGATGGATTTTCATAGTTAAGGTATCTGTGTGTGCAGAAAATGTATGTGATGTCCAACTCCAAAAAAACAAGGAAATGTATGGTTTGTATTAATTTGCATATATTAATTAGTGCTTCTTTGGACTTAGGGCAGTTGTGGAAAAAGCATCATTCCAAAGTCATTTATCGACATCTCACCATGAAATTTGGAGGTCTAAATGTGGAAAGATTAAGGAATTCAGAATGTATATTTAAACCTGAAATTTAAGCTTTTGGTGCTAAAATTTTTCAAAAGAAAATAGGTGGTGTGTGTAGTGTGAATTAGAATGAATGAATTATAGTGTTATATCCAGGTAAATTATATCTTCTAAAATTTCCCCTAGAAATAAAAATAATAATATTTAATTTTCCCCAACAGTTTATGATTTTCCTCATAAGTTTCCCCTACTCCCTACATGTCCCTGTTTTCCCTTCCGTAGGGAATTCCCCTACGATTGGCAGCACTGCTTTTGATGCTAACCAAGTTCCCAGATGATTAAAAATTCCCCACTGCCCTACCCGAGCTCCATTCACTATGAAATGATATCTAGCAATCTGTGCTTCTTGATGCACACTATTGATAAGGTTTTTTGGCAGCTAATGATCAATAGAAGGTTTCCACTTTCACTCACAGTGTTAGTCAATCTTCAGACCTCTATTTGCAGTCAAAAGCTGTATCATCTGCCTGGCTTAGACTTATAATTTCTTCCACCCAGTTGTAGCCTAGCACTTACAGCTTTTTCACGATACAGCTTCAATCAGGTGACAAAATGTAATCCAGTTGGGTGCCTTTCAGATTGCCGCTTTGGTCTGAAACTCTCTACCCTGCTTTCTGGTTGCAATACAAATTTAGATTTATTGTTAGATACTTTTGGTCCATCTCAAGTTCTTCCAACAGTCTCACTAACTTTTCATGTTTAACACAGTGAAATGCGCCATTGAAGTCAATAAACAGATCTACAAGTCTTCTTGTTTACTAGTTTACTTTCGACAACTATCCTCCAATGCAGTATAATATTTCTCTTCTCCTTTCCAGGTAGGTACCCAAACTGCTTATGTGGTAGATTTCTTGTGATGGTAACCTTCACTTGATTTTATCTCCATTATGAAAATTGTCTCTGTTACATGATTTATTAGGCTTGTTGTTTGATTATTTTTCACACATAATTGCCAAGGATTTCTGAGGCAAGGTGATAAAGAATGATTAAAGAATAAAGCCATCTTTGACTTTAATGCAGCCAGTCATATTTTTCTTTCTTTCAAGTGTAGCCTGTTTAACTTTTTCATGTATTCACCTCTATAATGACTTTTGACACTCCTCAAAATATCCTTCCATTGCTTCTCTGCATATCTTTTAAGTCTTGCACAGCTGTTTGTACCTCTTGAAGTCACTCTTTGCAAGGCTTCACTCATCCATCTTATGAAGTAAACCCAGAGTCATTTACTTATTTTTCAAAATTTTGTCAGCTTCCGGAAGCCATTTCTGTGCTGCCATGATCAGTGCATTCTGTAGGAACTTCCATTCATCTTTCGTAATTAACTGTGTTCTTCCACCATATTGTTCTATGATGTTTTGAGCAAGTCCCTAACCTGGATTCATAGTCTGATTTTAGAAGCTTTAAATGTTGTAAAGGGGCAGCCTTCTTCCAATTGATTTTCTTTAGTTTAGATTTTATTCAAAATGCAATTGAAAATCTTCCAGGACCTTTAATGGACCCGGCTTCTGAAGGGCAGTTTAAGGGGTTTTCCCATGCAAATAGTCACATGGCCATGCCAATTATCTTCCAGATGATCACCAAAATTACAATCCTCCTTCTTAGCAAAAGCAACATACAGAGGCGGAAATTAAAGTTTTCAGATCTGTTTCACAAATTTCATGAAAAGATTTAAACCAAAGGAAACAAAACAAATGATTAACATTTATCACCTCATTATAATTTTTTGACAATACCTTACCTTAACCTTAATCCTGTCCGTGACAGGAGGCTTGTAAGGCTCCAACATCACTCCTCCACTTGGATCGGCCTGCAGCTGCACGGCGCATTCCGTTCCGCGTTCGCCAGCCTGCTTTGTTGCGCTCCATCTCAACCATCGTTTTCGACTGACCTTTTCCTTCTTCCATCTGGGTGTCCTTCCGAGGGCAACAGCACAGTCGTCTGACGGGTCCTTCCTTAACACGTGTCCTATCCAATGCCACTGATGCCTCCTAATCCCTGTGCTAACCTCTTCTGTTGATGCCATCTGTAACACTATTTTGTTGGTATATTGCTGCCAATGGACCTTGAAGATTCTTAACAGGCATTTGGTTTTAAAACTATCCAGCTTAGCTTCTTCTTTCTTGGTTAATTTCCAGGTTTCACATCCATAAAGCAGCACGGCCAAGACGAGACTACTGAACAGTGAGGCTTTCGTCTTATGACTGATGTCGCTGGCTTTCCATATTTCCGATAGTCTCTTCATTTGTGCGCCTGCCAGAGCAATTCTCTTTCAGATGTCTGCTATCGTGCCTCCATCTTTGTTAACGGTCGCTCCAAGGTATGTGCAACTGTCTACTTCTTCCACTTCGCTCTCTTTAACCTTCAACTTACAGTCACTCTTGCTGGTCGTTTTCATGACTTGGCATTTCTTTTCATTCAGCCTGAGTCCAATTTTCGCTGCATTACCTTCCAGTGTGCTAGTTCTGTGCTGTAGGTGTTGCATTGTTGAGGATAGAAGGGCAGTGTCATCCGCAAAGTCAAGATCTTCCAGCATTGTAGTAAAATTCCAGCGGATATGTGATCTTTCGCCTTCTAGTGTTCTTCGCATCACCCAGTTGATTACACAGCACTGGGAGTCTTTTTACAGTGCTTTGACCATCTTTGTAAGCTTTTTGGGAATTCCATACTGTCTCATTATCCTCCAAAGACTATCACGGTGGATGGAGTCGAATGCCTTTTCAAAATCAACAAAATGGATGTAAAGAGTGGTATTCCATTCATTTGCTTTTTCTAGTATATTCCTAAGAATGAAGATCAGGTCGACTGTTCCTCTGCCATTTTTAAAGCTTGCCTGTTCCTTCCTGAGACTTGCATCAACCACTTTTTGTATCCTGCTATGATGGTCTTGCTAAGCACTTTGCTGGCCAGTGGTAGTAGAGTAATTCCTCGCCAGTTTCCACACTCTTGCAGGTTTCCTTTCTTGGGGATCTTGCATGTAAGACCCTTGTTCCATTCTTTTGAAACTCTTGTGTTTTCCCAAATAAGGTCAAGAATTTGCTTTATCTCTGTGCTCATCATAGAAACATCTGCCTTAAGCAACTCTGCAGTGATTTGGTCCACTCCAGGGGACTCCCCATTTTTCAATGCTTTCACTGCCGCTTCAATTTCTTCAATTGCAGTTGGTTCTATTGACATATTTGACAGTACAGTGTGAAAGAAAAATTAGTTGGCAGTCTATAACTTATAGGATACAAGTTTTTAGAGGTTTTAATTGGACACACATTCAGCAGTATATTAATCCATAAACCGTTTAAATTACTAGTTTTGAGGGCTACTTATGATATTTTGATGATACTCTCATTGAAGGCTTGTTCACTATCTACCCTTAAATTTTGAAATTTCTGAGACATTAGTTAATAAACATATCCCAGTTGAAATAAATGTTAAAATCGCTAACACCCCTCATTTCAGTCCAAAAAAGTTGCCAAAAAGAGCTACTTTACACAGAAAAATGGACTGAGTTACAGATTCGATAAATGGAATGATTACCAAATAATATTTTTCACACTGCAACAGTTCACTCCTAATATCCAAATGATGCCCATGGGAATTTTTGAAAATTCAATTAAGTCCTTCCAGAATATTTGCGCATTAACATCATTTGACCACCAAATCGGTCATTAAATCACAATTGACATGTACCAATAAAAAATTGCAGATTTGTTGCAGTTAACTAATTTCTTTTCTCTGTTATAATTGGATTCTTTATTTTTAAAGGTTGTTAGATATTTGGGTTTATCACTTTGAAATTTAGCATTTTATGGTTGCATGATATTGCTTTTTTTTTAACTGGGAAAAATTTGGCCGTTTTTCAAGTAGCCATAACGTACAAACGGATTGTTATGGGCCTGAAATTTTAGATGATTGTTTTTTCGTATATGTCTAAAAACAATGGAAAATATAAGGACTTTGACAAGGCTTTCACTAGAGACGTAAACAGGAAGCTCAAGGAAGCATGACACACCCTTTATTCCGATCAAGACCTCTGTTCCCCCTTTACAGTAGATGAGCTAAGGACTGCCCTAAAGTCGCAGAAATCTGGTAAGAGTCCAGGCCCCGACTCCCTTCACCTTGAATTCTACAACCACCTCCGCGACAACTGTGTCGAATGGTTAGCCTCTTTCTATTCTACATCCCTTAGAGTAAAGAAGCTCTCAAAGGTTTGGAGAAAAGTGAACGTTGTTGCCATTCTTAAGCCTCACAAAGCTTCAGAGACACCTACTAGCTACAGACCAGCAAGCCTCCTCTGCATTGGTTTTAACATCATGGAATGCCTGATCGACAACTGAATTGAAGGCATTGTCGACTCGCAACCACCTCCAGAGTAAGCTGGATTCCGACCAGGAAGAAGTAACCCGATCAGGTATACCTTCATACGGAGGACATTGAATCCGCTTTCCTTGCCAAGGAAAAGGCGGGAACTGTTGTTGTGGACCTTTTGGCCGCACATGACACCGTGTAACATCGAGGACTAACACTTTAGCTGCTACAGTACATTCCTAGCAAAGAAATGGTCAGAAGGATCACGGAAATGATCAGTAACCGTGGATTTAATTGCACCCTGCTAATTAGAAATCGAAACCTCACCGACTTATCAATGGCGTACAAGGGTCAGTGTTAGCACCAATGCTATTAATATTTATACAGCTGACCTCCCTACCTGCATCAGTAGGAGGTACATATGTGCAGATTACATAGCTCTTCTATACCGTGCAAAGACATTCGAGACCATTGAAAAGGTCCTGTCGGAAGATCTAAATGAACTAAAGCAGAACTTCCATTTCTGGCTATTAAAACTCAACATGGCCAAACCTGTTTCAAGCGAGTTCCTTTTAGCAAACAGGCAAGCTCGTCGCAAACTGAAGGTTAAAGTCGGCGCAAACACCACACCATTCAAAAAAAAATCACAGCAGTACCTCGGTGTAACAGTTGACCAATGTTTAACATACAAAGAACATCTTAAGAAGACCACAGAAAAAGTTCGCGCCAGATTAAATCTACTTCGTCGCATTGCAAGTGTTGCCGAGGATAGCAACAAAACAACTTACCTGTTCAGAAGGACACAGTGGATATTAGACTGCAAGTTGAGTCATGCATGCTTGCATAACTGTGAACCAATTAAGTCAATACCCTGTGTGGGAGGACAGATTGCTATGTAAATATTCTGATGTTTTGGAAGTGGGTGGTACAGTGAATGTAATTAAAATTGTGAAACTTGTTATTATAATGAGTGGGCAATTTTAGTGTTTTGATCTATGTGGGAGTGTTTGTGTGGGATGATTTGTTGACACTTTAACATATGATTGTATAAATTGAGCTGAGATGCAAGAGAAAATCAGTTGAGTTATGATGAACTCTTGACTAGTCATCTTGAATCATGTATGAGTTTTTGCCTTATATCCTCGGTAACAAAATTGGTAGCAGAGAGTGGTTACTCCTAGGGGCATGGGAGGAAGAAAGAAGAAAACCACAAGGAAGACCGAACCACAGCCTGTTTATCACGAAGAGAACATCACTCAAAGATTAGTGGCAGGCAAGAGCAAGAAAGCCACTAGGAAAGCTCTTTTCAAGAAAGCCAGACTAAAGCTATTCAGCCTCCTGGAAAGTGATGCAACCAACCGAGATGATATCGCTGAAGCACGAAGCAGGCTCCAGACTGCTGAGGAGAAAGTCCAAGAAGATCTCTAGCAGCTTACCCTGATGTTCACCGAGATGGGCGATTTTGATGGAATTGATCGTATCACTCAGGAAATTGAGAAGATCAGTGACGAACTTCGCTCCACTGATGACAGAGCACAGGAATACCTTGATGCACTGCGTGATGAGCTGGCAAGCCATGGATCAAGAATCAGACGAGGATCAAGGATCAGTTGAGGGTCAAGAGTCAGTCGTGGGTCAAGAACAACANTATCGCTGAAGCACGAAGCAGGCTCCAGACTGCTGAGGAGAAAGTCCAAGAAGATCTCTAGCAGCTTACCCTGATGTTCACCGAGATGGGCGATTTTGATGGAATTGATCGTATCACTCAGGAAATTGAGAAGATCAGTGACGAACTTCGCTCCACTGATGACAGAGCACAGGAATACCTTGATGCACTGCGTGATGAGCTGGCAAGCCATGGATCAAGAATCAGACGAGGATCAAGGATCAGTTGAGGGTCAAGAGTCAGTCGTGGGTCAAGAACAACACAACGATCAAGAATGTATCACGTGGAGCATTAGTGTCGCTCAAATGAAGAAGCAAGAAGAAAGGAGCTTCCCAAAGAGAGAAAAGCAAAGGAGAAAAGACGAAAAGCAGCCGAAATAGAGGAGCAGCAAAGACAGCTCGATAGCAAGTATCTACAGCAGCAAATAGCACTACAAGAGGCGTTGAAGCAACTGGATGTTTCATCTACCTGCGATGATGATGATGATCAATCTGACGACAATCAATCTGTGCAATCAAATCTTCCATCCGTAATAAGAAGTCCATCCATTCGTGCCAAAGTAGCTGTGGCTGAATCCGACAATCACAACAATGAGGCTGAGTCAATCCTAACAGATGGGATGGAAAACCTGCATCATGGCAACCTAGCAGTGGCAAGGGGTCCTGTGAGTAAAACTACTCAAGAACCAGAGATGACTTGGCAACCTTCTGTATCGCACCCTGGCAAGGGGGATGGTGCTACTGATTCAGAAGATGGGATGCACCGTCCGTCTACAACCAAGAGGACAGTACCTAGCAGGAGTGACAAATGGAGAGTACCCACCGTCATTGCAGAGGGCAGCACACATCCAGCTGAGGGTGTATCCGGTCCTGGCCTTTCAACTGCAGCAATTGAAAATTGTGCAAATAAGCAAAATGATGGAGTGACTGAACTTGGACGGGACATGTGGAGACAGCTACAGCGAGTCTCCGTCCCTACATTTGCTGGTGACAAGCGTGCATATCCAGGATGGAAGTCGACCTTCATGACTTCCATAGACCAGGCACCTGCAACACCAGAGTATACCTGAAAGGTGAGGCACTGAAGGCAGTTGAGACCATAGGGCACTCGGCTGCTGCATATGATGCTGCAAAGATGCGTCTGGAGAGGAAGTATGGTGGTCTCCGCAGGCAAGTTGCGATAAACATGGAAGAGCTGGATCAATGTAAACGATACGCCCTGGCAACGCAAAAGATGTGGAGAAGCTTGCTGACATTTTGGATGTCTTAGTCGTCAACCTGATGGAGACCGGTCGGAGAGATGAGCTGGAAAATGGTTCACTTCATCTGAAGGTGCAGAAGAAATTAACTGAAACGATGCTTACAGAGTATCAGCGATGGACATTGGATCACAAGAAGAAAGGTTGATTGGAGGCATTACGAGAGTGGATAAATCGAGAGGCCGAGTTCCTGACGGTGGCAGCAGAAACTATCCGTGGTGTTGGCAATCGCAGCAGGGATCACCAGCAAACGATGTTTGGAGACTCTGGACAGTAATCGTACCCTCGGTGACGGGGCTGCAGGATCTGTGCGCAAACACATGCTGAGTGGTACTGTCCCAAGCTCAAGGCCATAGACGTCAACAGAACTCAGGTCTCCCCTGAACAATCAATGACTTTCCAGCCACAGCTTTGCGTACCATTCCAATCCATGTGCAAAATGGAAAGAAAAAACTCGAGGTGAATGCATTACTGGATGATGCCAGTACCAAAACATACCTGAATGCAGATGTTGCTGCGGAGCTAGGCCTTCACGGACCAGTGGAAGAAGTTTCTGTGAGCACTCTGAATGGACACGTCAAATCTCTTTCTTCCATGACAGTCAACTTTGACCTGGTTGGTTTGAATAGAAAGTCACAACACAGGATAAATGCATATACAACAAATCATGTGACTGGAAACTTGAGACCGATTGACTGGTTTGTGAAGGCAGGGGATTACGACCATCTGAAGAACATTCCATTCCCGAAGTTGGGCAACCGAGGCAAAGTGGATATTCTGATCGGAGTGGATCATGCGGAGCTTCACATTTTACCGAAAGACGTCAGAGGAAACGCAGGGTAACCAGTTTCATTAAATATTATAATGACATAAACTCAAAAAAACAGAACAATGATTTATGGAGTTGAATCTGTGAGTAAGTGGTTTGAGACGAAATATATAGCCAGTAAAAGGTAATGAATATCTAAAACATTTACATAATTTTTCAATAATTCTTGACATTGCAGAGATTGAAATATTGCAATTTGCTATCAATATCGTGCGTACGTATGCCAAGCTTTCTGTTAATAAGTTCTGTTAATATGTTCTGTTAATAAATATAAAGTATGTGAAGAGTTTATTGTGTATTATATGAACGATTTGTGAACAATCAAAATCATTTTATAGTTGATGCAATTTTTTATTCTTGTTTGAGTATGTTTGCTTAAGCATATATAGTATTAGAAAATTTGTTTTGAGATAATATGCCAAGTCTTCTGTTATGATATGATTGGTTTTTGATATTAATGTTACCATGGTAGTACTTATGCATGCACACCTAAATTGATAATTGTATATACAGCCACAGTTCATATTACGTGTCTAGCTTTTTCCGATTGTGAATATCAGTGTTTTCACAAAAATGGGTCAAAAATAAAAAGAAACATAGGAGAAAAGGGGTAAAAAATTTTACACAGAAATCAGAGGAAAGGGCTCATAAACCAAAAATGAAGACATGGGTACTTCCACTGTGCAAACTGAAGCGGCCCCGCCGGGATTTGTTTGTGAATTAAACGGCAATTGTTAAATAAACAGATCTGTCAGCCTTCCTGTTAAACACTGAGAACAAATAATCGATACATCTTGAAAATAAAAAATGAAACAAACTCTGGCACCTGATTTATAGAGGAAAGTACCAATACTCTTTTGCCTTTTGTCAATGCCAGGAGGCAAATCGCAAGCAGCACCTTTGTTTAAAAAGACGAGCACATGCACTGATGAACTAAATGACAGAGACGAACTGACGGGTTGAAAGTCAGACGTTTTCCGATATAAAAATTAAGTGTGTTATGCAGGGTATAAACGTTATTCATG
>RDPX01000013.1:3855610-3884238 GCA_003991215.1 Morbakka virulenta | reverse complement strand
CATGAATAACGTTTATACCCTGCATAACACACTTAATTTTTATATCGGAAAACGTCTGACTTTCAACCCGTCAGTTCGTCTCTGTCATTTAGTTCATCAGTGCATGTGCTCGTCTTTTTAAACAAAGGTGCTGCTTGCGATTTGCCTCCTGGCATTGACAAAAGGCAAAAGAGTATTGGTACTTTCCTCTATAAATCAGGTGCCAGAGTTTGTTTCATTTTTTATTTTCAAGATGTATCGATTATTTGTTCTCAGTGTTTAACAGGAAGGCTGACAGATCTGTTTATTTAACAATTGCCGTTTAATTCACAAACAAATCCCGGCGGGGCCGCTTCAGTTTGCACAGTGGAAGTACCCATGTCTTCATTTTTGGTTTATGAGCCCTTTCCTCTGATTTCTGTGTAAAATTTTTTACCCCTTTTCTCCTATGTTTCTTTTTATTTTTGACCCATTTTTGTGAAAACACTGATATTCACAATCGGAAAAAGCTAGACACGTAATATGAACTGTGGCTGTATATACAATTATCAATTTAGGTGTGCATGCATAAGTACTACCATGGTAACATTAATATCAAAAACCAATCATATCATAACAGAAGACTTGGCATATTATCTCAAAACAAATTTTCTAATACTATATATGCTTAAGCAAACATACTCAAACAAGAATAAAAAATTGCATCAACTATAAAATGATTTTGATTGTTCACAAATCGTTCATATAATACACAATAAACTCTTCACATACTTTATATTTATTAACAGAACATATTAACAGAACTTATTAACAGAAAGCTTGGCATACGTACGCACGATATTGATAGCAAATTGCAATATTTCAATCTCTGCAATGTCAAGAATTATTGAAAAATTATGTAAATGTTTTAGATATTCATTACCTTTTACTGGCTATATATTTCGTCTCAAACCACTTACTCACAGATTCAACTCCATAAATCATTGTTCTGTTTTTTTGAGTTTATGTCATTATAATATTTAATGGAAGTAAAAAATCAACTGTCTGTTTTATGCACTGGATTTAAGCAAAGGAAAGGTGGCTGGTATTGGGCTGGTATTATTATGCAGCATTTTATAAGGACTGAGGTCCATTCAGAAAATCAGCTCAGTGAAAGAAGAGAGTGGCGATCATGGAATGTAGCATAATGGCAGGGTTTAGTTTACTAAATTATACTAAAAATATTAATAAATGCTAATTATTCTTATTACAGAAAATGTCTTTTAATTTAAGTTACATTGCAAAGTCTAATGGTTTTTAATTGAACAAAGGACAAAAAAATTTGCATTTACACCTTACAAAGTGACTTAATAATGAGACAAAATCTGTGTTGAATATGATGATAATTAAATTTATAAATTTGATCTTCAGTATTACCAATCCAGTGTTAATTTATACCCTTTTCCTAGAAATTTCCAAATTTCTTGAAAACCACCCCTTTTTTCAGTTTTCATTGTCCTTGTTTTTAAATGCAAAAGCAACCCTTTTCACTGATTTTAAAGACACGGGTGCTTACACTGTGCAAACTGAAGTGGCCCCGCCGGGAAAAAAATAGAAGCGTAACGTAATGCACATTTCATTTGCTTTTCCTCGTATGCTATTCCTATGAAGTAATAGCATGAGCACAGCTTGGATTGCAATAAAGAGGGTTTCTTAGCCTGAATTAGAGCTGTACGCCAGTAGCATCCTTTGTCAGGATTAAGTCGGGAAACCGCAGCATAATATGGCACCAAATAGAACAGAGATCTTAAAATGTACCATTAAATAAAGTAAATGGACAGAGAAATCAGAGGATTCGGGAAAGGTTTTATAAATAAAAACCCTTTTCCTTTTCCTTTCACGATACTAAAGCAGAAGTAGCTTTGGAAAAATATCCCCATTGATGTAATAATAATAGCACTGCCGACAGCCTCTGTGCACAGAACCTACCCACCCCCTTTCACGTGTGGTCTTTAAAATTACTTCTCCAATGTGGTGTAGATTCACGTTTTATCTTATGTGAACATAAGTAACGCTTTTAAATTAGACTGGTAAATCGAGGAAGAATTTCAAGCTGCAGAATTTCAGCAGCAATCCAGATTTGATATGAAATCGTATTATAAAGGAAAACCATATTGACCAATTCTGCAGCTTTGCCACTGAGCAAAGCTAATCTTCAAATAACAATGTCCTGGCCTGGCAACCTAGTCTTTATGGCAGTGTATAACATAATGAGATAGGTTTCTTTTATCATCATAGTTATGATCATCGTAATCATTCAACCTTTCTGGGGCAATCATTGTTAGTCTGGGATTGGTCAATCTCTCGTATTTTGTTATGTCACAGGTTTCTGTTTAAATTGTCTACTGCACGTAATCCCTTTATTTCCATTCCTTTTAAAATTTTGCCATGCCATCTCCTTTTTAGTTCTTCTTTTCCGCTTCTTTAACCATTGGTTCCATTGCTTGTGTACTGCACTTTTTTCTTTGCTTCTCGCCACATTTCCATTCCATTTCTGATGTCAACAGTTTTGGTTCTAGCTGCCAGTTGAATTGGCTTTTGAGGTGTTAGGTCATAGTATGAGATTCTTTGCTTTAATGGTAAGAAAGGCCATTTGCTTGACATTACTCCGTGAAGGATACCGTCTTGTTGCCAATAAAATAAGGGTATTATAATACAAACTTTTTTGCATGCTGACACTAAAGCCATTTTAGGTACCAGACCCTTGGTGGATGCACTAAACCACAAACGGATGTATTTAGCTCTCATAGATAGGTCTTGTTCAAGAGATTGTATGATAAAGACACCGGTGCCCAACATTTTCAAAAGAGAGGACACAAACAGACAGTAAATCAGCAATAGGGTTGTTTTGATAGAAGCGGGCAGCAATTAATGCAGCGATTAACTCACAATATTTTTCAGGTGTGACCCACTTTCTCATGATGGTATCTTGGCTTGTACCACCTACTGCTGGGTAACATTAGCAAGTGAGCTATTTTTGTAATTCAGCTCGCTGAATTTTTGGGGCGTAAGAAGAGTTACTGCTACCGAGTAAAACTTAACGAGACATCTATGTTTAGTTATTATTTACCACAAAATTTCATAGCGTGGATTGTGAGAATCTTGATTTTGAACCAGTAGCAATGAGAGTCGATAACTTTCCTAGCACGATTAATGACAAGAAACATTTCTTATTGTGTGTCACTGTGTGAATATATGTGTGTGCCAGTGTGTGTGAAGAAATACTATCATTCGAGGTGTCAAACATATGGTTCACAAGAAGAGTAACTTCCGATTTATCGTGTTAATTGATTGATTCACCGTAGTATTTTTAAAATTAAATACACCCCATACAAGCCTGAATTGGCAATACTGAATTGAGTTCCTTTTGGATTGAGAAAGGGAAAATTTGTTAAAACTGTCTTCGGGGACACACAGACAGACGGAGAGAGGGTGGGAGTGAGGGAGAGGAGAGAGGGAGAGAGAGAGAGGGGGGGGAGAAGGAGGATAATAAAACAAGGTGCCCCTTGCCCCACGATTCTTAACAATTTCGATAAGATGCATAAAAAACACAGTGATGCATTTACCTCTTTCAACAAGAGCATAACTGTTCTTGAGCTGGTATTGACAAAACATCTTTAACATTTTCCCCCTCTCACCTCACCCTCTCGGTATGTTTCTTCTTGTTCTTTTTTTCTGTTCTTTTTTTCTGTTCTTTCATTCTTTCTTTCATTCTTTCTTTCATTTCCTGTTTACTGATCCATTTCGGTCTTTACTCCTTTCATGGAGGTGGTAACTGGTCGATGCTGCTGGGCCCCCATATCTGCATGTCCATTTCGAGTTTAAATGTCAGAGAAAGTGAGACACACACATACACACACACACACACACACACACACACACACAGACAGACACACAGACGGAGAGAGACACAGAGAGAGGGAGGGAGAGGCAGACCATGTGCTTTTGATAGAAAACTACAAGCAATAAATTAAAAATTTGTTACAATTGTGTATATTTGTGATGATTTTATTTTATTTTTTCCACATTATTTTTGTAGAACCGCCTCCTGCAAACGGTGGAAATAACGGAAACAAGGGTAGCTCAATCTATATAATAGTTGGCTGTGTCATTGGTGGGATCATTCTTTTGGCAATAGTCGTTGTTGGACTCTTTTATGGGAAAAAAACAGGATGTTCATGTGGGAAGACAGGTTGTTAATCTCTTAAGCATATAAAGAAGCTCGCGGTTTTGCTTTTATTCTTGCTTGCCATGCAAAGTATACTTTGCTGCCAATGTTTTACGCATACCTTTCGATTCTTACACATTAGTCAGTGGATTAAAAAGGCTTTTATACCTTCCCAAAAGTTTATCCCGCACAAATTACTATTTGTATCGCTAAGTTGACTTTAATGTAGTGAGTAACTGTCATTAACGTATGACGATGATATTGAGTGTAGCATTAATCTCTCCGTACGTCTTTCTTGTCTTAAAACACAGTTTTTACAGTTAATGGGGATTAATTAAGAGGACTCTGAAGTCAATTTTTTTCCTGATACTCGTTTCATTCATTCATAAGCTAAGAAAATGGTTCTTGTAGCTCCCAGTACAATTAATTTAAATGTTTCTTATCTTTGATCTTTGTCATGTTTCACTGAGCGTAGAGATGAAGACAAAGTATTTCTGGAACACAATTTTTGGACTTTAAATTCTCGAAAAAAAGAAAGAGAAGTTTCTTTAGCATTAAAAGTATCTTTTTGTTAAGCTCCGTCAAATTCAATTTTGAATGTACACTTTTTTGCCTGCGTTTCATAATCATTGTCAGAAAAAGTTTTGATTTTCATCCAGGGATCTTACAGAACTTTTTATCTCACCTGCAACAAAGCATCCATCTTTGAGGCTATTAAATTGTCGTATGCTGTTGTATCCACCCAGGGTTAACTATAAACTGAATTCGCCGCTAAACGATTGGAGTACTTTGTCTACTGGTTTGGTTTGACTCACTTTGTATAATGAAAGAGGTGTATGTGGACTTCGAAGGCTCACAAAGGACCGTAAACTTGCTCTGAAGGCCAATAGTGACCGAAGATAGTGTTTCGGTATTTACTAATATATTATGTAGGCCCTAAACAGCCTCGTTTACTGTGACTAGTTTTCCTAGAGATTTATCTATTACTTAAACAAGGAAAGCAGTCAATTTAAAAGAACTATAGTGTGCTGAAGAAACATTTTTGGCTCTTGATTTAGACTAGAAATGATTTTCTCATTGGACACATGATTGGATGTCATTGACTAGTGGCAGGCACTCGGCGGTTTATTGGTGGAATGGGGGATTCTCTATGACCACGCCATTTCAATTTATAGGAAAACACGGACTTCACCATTTTCTATGTATTTAATACAATGTGGATGATTTAGTAGAAGGGTTTAGCTAAGGTGGGAGTTGGGATCCCGTTACTCATAAAAAACAAATTACAATCTTACTTAAGAAGTAAAGTCATTGGAAAATTTTTTGCTCAATACAACTGAAGAGCAATCACGATTTTGTACGTGTTTTCCCAGATAGCATTTGGAGAAGGATGAAAGCAAAAAGTTGAAAAAATAAAATAAGAAAACTAACCGTCCGCGCTAAAGTGGCTTCATCGCCTTGCTAAGGGTGAAATACCTAAAAAATTTCGCAATACTAATTATTAAGGATTTATCTAAAGTTGGCGATGTAAAATTTCTAGCTCATGGAAGCTTCTTTAGGCCAGTTTTTTACATACTTACAGTAGGAATATTTATAATATATTTACTGTAATAAGAAAATAAAACCACTTAAAGAAATCCGCAATACGAATGGCAAAATTCGCAGTAAAGTTTTTACAATTGTTTGTTCTTTTTACAAGTATTTTAGATTTTATTGTTTCACATTTTTATCTCATGTATGCCTTAGCCGGTAACCTAGAAATGACATCGATTCAATTGGTTATGTTGTGTTGCTCTGGCATTTGGTATCATTATAGTATTTTCACTTATAAAATTGTTCATGTTTCGCGATCTTTTGACGAAGGTGTCTTTCATAGAATTTTTTTCTGATTTGTTTTGATTTGAAAAATTTTGGTCATCATAAATCTCTTTGATGAACAAATGTAGAATATTGATAAAGACTGGGTTGCTAGAATCTGAACGTAAACGAGTAACAGTTGTTATGAAAGTTGGACAAGAAGTGGATTTGACTTGGTACAGCGATTTGGAGCAGCTTATCAAAGTGCCTGACAGCAGCGTGTGAACCTTTGGGAATTGATTTCATGTTGCCCCTTTCACATTTGTTCGCCGCTGCCGCTCACGTAATTCTTGTACTACTAAAACAAATGCTTTCCGTTAACTTATACATGACGTGAAAGTCCAGGCACCAAGTCTGACCCGCCCTGGACTCCCTTGTGTTAGTAATTTTCTTCACAATTGAGATTGTGCATTTACGTACACAATTTCACCATATATGAACTCTCTTCAATGGTACAAATGTACGTTGTACGCCGATATCTGATGGTTTGGTTTTGCTCATTGTCATTTTCATTGTTAGTCAACGTAGAATCGTTTTAATTTTCATTAACTTAAAAAGCATTTTAATTTTTTTCTTTTCATTTCTTTTCCTAGGTCAGGAAGCGGCGAATAAGTATGATGATTTTCTTTAATTACGTTTTGGCATGCTAGTTAAAGATGATTTATATTGTTATCCAACATGTTAAAACAGGCTAATTTTTTGAGTAGGGTAGTTATTTGATGCTTTTAGCTGTTTTTAATGATATCTGTGACAGTAGAATTTAAATACGAGAACTAAGTTTCTCATTCTTTCGATATCCCTCACCTCCACTCTTGTTTGTTATGTTGCTTTCTGTACCCTCTATCTTCTTCACTTCACCCCCACCCGCACCCCACCCCATCATCCTTAGCGATAGCGATTCATCGTAGAGCTCGCTCGCTTTGGTTTGGTGGAAAGACAATGGCAAGGTGAAGGCATAAATTTTTTCATACAAATAAATTTTTGACCATTTGAAGTGACATTGCCATGGGACTTTAGTTTTTAATTTTTATGGGCGGGGATGCGAGGACACTAATGGACTGCTGGCATAACAGTTTCCGTTTATGTTTACCAGATCTTGCTTGAAAAAAAACCCCATCAGGATTCGTTTGGCCTAGATGCGAGTTAATGCAATGTTGATTATCCTCTTCGACCCATAGGCGGCTCATAAGGCATGACAGCATCTTCCGCCATCTTTCTGTCTCCATGTTTGCCAACCCAGGTCACTTCTTTCTGCCCCTGCACTCCTCCACCGTGTTCTTCGATGGCGTCCTGTCTTTCTTTTTTCCCCTGGTGCCCATGTTAAGGCTTCTCTGCAGCTATCATTTTGTGACTTTTTCAGAGCTCAATCCATCTCCATCGCCTGCACTTTGTGATCGCTCCTACTGTACTGGTCTTTGTCCTTAGGTAGAGGTCGTTGTTTGACTTTTGTGGGCCAGAAGATACGGAGGATCCTTTTCAGACATTTTCTCTGAAATATTCTAATCTGATGACATCATTTGCATTTAGTTTCCACATCTCTCTTCTGTAGAGTAGCGCGGACATTACGTTGCTGTTATATACTCGAATCTTGGTTGTACTACTGTATTCGTTTGGCTTCTAGAATTACTTAAGCATGGCAAACGGATTTCTTGTTAGACTGAGCCTATGTGTGATATCTTCAGTGGATCATCCTGTTTTGTTTATTATGGCACCGGGATATGTGAAGGTGCCCACGTCTTCAACACTTCTGCCCTTGATCTTGATTGGGCAGTTTTCCTTGTGATTTAGTCTCAACACCTTGGTCTTGTCTGTGTTGATTTTAAGACCGATGTTTTCAGCATATTTACGTAACATTTAAGTTTTCTCCAGCATATGTTGGTGCTTGCTGGATACGAGGGGGATATCGTCTGCATAGTCGAACTCTTCAAACTGGGTGGTAAACTGCCATCTTATTCGAGTTAATGCAATGGACGAACGAAAATTGTTGTAAGTTAATGTTAATGTACTTTTTAATTGAATAAATGTGCTTCAAAAGTTTGGAAGATAGATGGATAAGAATTCTGTAGAGAAAATGATGCAAGTTTCTCCTTTAACAACTGGGATAAAGTTTGACTTTAACAAAGAAAAGTAAGCTTAATGTCACCTGCTGCTGTCGTTCTAGTTGTGCAGTCGGTTGAGATAGTGAACTTAATGGGGGAAAAAATCCCGATTAGGGTCTATTAGCCGTACTGGTCAAAGGTTTGGACCTGGAGACAGTCTGGGAAATCCTGCTGTTGGCGTATCCCACCCCATGAGATAGACAAGTTAACCGTTACTTGAGTAGCGTAAGTGGCAAACCAGACGAGGTTAAACGAATTGACATAAATACTTTTTGATCACTTTTGTTAAACCAAGACAGTTTATTTACGTTGGAAAAGAATAAATAATTTACAGAAAACGTGACATGTGGGGACTTGAACATAACAACCATTAGAATCTGGGATCATATTTTCCAATTTGGAAGCATTGCAAAAGTATGTCCTAGTGCTATTATGGCTTGCAAGTGCTGAATTTATGATACTTTAAACGTAGAAACTTTCTCGGACAGAAAGTTTCGCAGATGGGAGGTTTAAGTTTTTTTCGCATGCATAAACATTCGCGGAGAGCAAATTTTGAAATATTTCGCGTGCATAAACTTTCGCGGATCAGCAGCAAATTAATAAATTTCAAGGTTAGTTCTAATTGTTCTTAAAAAAGGAAAACAATATTTTTTTATTCTCATGAAAGCAAATTAACGGATCTTTCAAAAGTATGGAAATAAATACAACAAAATACTTGTAAAGCAATAAAGCAACAAGTTAGTTTCTGAATAAATATCAAGAATGTTAAACGGTTCAACAGTAAGGTTTTTCAAAGATCCTCTTCATCGAACATGTCAAAAGCACCACGGTTATCATGTGCTGTAGCTACCCATTCTCCATCCTCAATTTCATTATCACTTTTATCGTTTGAACCTATAATGGCAAGGTTGTTACTACTCAAGCATACAATGGCTGTCATGGGGAAGACGTTCATTTCAAAAGCGTCATCATTAGTAACAAGTTTAATGGCGTCCGTTATCGCTGAAGAGTCCCAATCACTTGATATCGCTACCTTTAGTTGTTGTCATTTCGGTATAAAAATCAATAATCCAAATAGCTTGAAGCGGTTTCACAGTGGACAACTGAAGCTTTACTTGAATCTCAATCGCTGGAACCTTGTTTGATAATTGCTTTGATACTTGAGATGCATACCAAATAGTTAAAGATATTCACACCAACTGGTCATGTTTTGTCCTCAAAGCATCCAAGACTTAAAGTTCTTGAAGTTATTGAACTAGATTAAACGTGTATTTTTTGCTTTATTGTAGTTAAAATATTGTTAAAAACAAATTTCGAATTTTTGTTTTTTTTCCAAGGTCATAAAAATTTTGCGGATATGACCTGTTTTGGAATTTTCGCGGACATAAACTTTCGCAGATCGAGGACGCCAGAATTTTTTGCGGGACGAACTTTCGCGGATTTGACCAAAATCCGCGAAAATTTCTACGTATAAAGTATTATGAGCCTTTTTCAGACGGTATCAGCATTCCAAAGATTCTTTTTATAAATTGCAAACTTGTGTCTGTTGTATATATGCGAATTTCTGTTCTTTTATTTGATATATATATATATATATATATATATATATATATACATACATACATATACACACACTAACAAAAATTCGCATTATTTACGAGCAGCTATATCTGCAGGTGAAACCTAAAAACAGACTATAATTGCAATGTGGCATTCCAAACAAATTTTGCTCAAATACATTTTATCTCCCAATACTGTATTACAGTGTGCGACAGGATATGATGATGATATTATAATATATACATGCTATTTAACCCACATCTTGGGGAGAGGGAAAGGGGGAGCTGCAAGTAACTGAAAACGGCGCAAAAAGTCCAAATATCTTATGATATTTTTTCCCTTGTGTTCTGGTGAGGTTTCTCCCATGATAACTTCTATTTCGTACCACTGACTAACTTTTTAATGGTTGTATTTACTTGTTACACTAACAAGAACATTTTTGTTTTACGACACACTTTGCAAGACTTCTCAAGCGTAAGTTACTCTCTAGTGCTAAACAGAGAACCATCCTTGTCAGAAGCATACGTACCATTGGACTGAATATGAGAGGTCCTAGGAACATTGTAACGACCGAGAGAGTCTCATCGATGAGCATTACTCAAGAAGAGAAAAAAAATTATTAAGGATAAAATCAAAATAATTGTTCATGAATTCTGGCGTTTTTGGCGAGTTAAAAGAAACTGGCCATTTCTTTCCCCATTCACTGACAAATAGAACGTCAGACTGGAAATCTTGCCAAGTCGCCTTGTGGCCAATGGGAGAATACAGGCTATTGCCATCAGCCTGAAGAAAGAAGAAATTTAATGCAGGAATACAACCTCGAGGAACCTTAATAGAATACTCATGAGATGCAATTCCATTCAGTATGGCACGCATTGTACGATCTGAGGGAAAGGACTGGTTGACAGAAGATCCTGCCACAAATACCACTACCAGTAGCCTTGTGAAGCAAGCCCCAGCACGTCAGATCTTATAAGATCATTTGGAAATATTAAGCGCTATAACACGACCTTTATCAGACGTCTTCCTAAATCTAAAAATACTTTCCATGGTTGCAGCCAAAAAGTCACTAGTGAGTGAGATCCTCAAAATCCATACTTGACATCAACAAAAACATCCAGGTTTTACAAATATTTCATCAGTGTATTGTTAATAAGCCCTTTATAGCATTGCTAGTCCAAAAAAGGAACTTACAGGTCGGTATTTTCCAAATCAGATGGATTACCAGCATTCTTGAAAATACAGGGAAAACAAGCTTTTCAGGACGATGGAAAACAAAACCGGCAAGCAATGGTAGAAAACCATCCAGAACGACGGAAAACAAGGCCGATAGGCAATGAATGAAAAGTAAGGTCAGCAAAGAAGATAGGTCAGAAACATACCGATTCAAAATGACTACCAGTATCAAAGCTAGACCATGAGCTTTAGATTAATTAAGCTAAAGAATTTCCTTTCCAACCAACCCAGGATTTATAAGTACACAATCCAAAATCTGATCGGTTTGCAAAAGGAGCTCCGGGAAAAAAACATCAGCCTTATTTAGAAAAGAATTGGAGGAAAACAATGTGATACAGAGACCAGCCGTTTTCCTGGAGAACATAGAAAACAGAACACCGTACAAAATTGGAGTATAATCGACTTGCCAGAATGCAAAACACTATTGTGAACCATCAAAAAATCTCGACTTCAAATTTTTTTTGTAACAACAACTGGCTGTGCTGTAATAGCGTAAAAGTCCTTTCGAGCATGAGTAGCAAGACCATAAAGTTGAGTTGTTGAGTGTGTTCGAAACAACGGTATATAGACATGAATGTGAAGATCACTATTACCCACATCACTGAAAGGTAAGGAGGAAGTATATTTGGAAAATAACGTGTTTCTCCTTGCCAGGGTAGAGCCATTGCTATCACCACATCTTGAGTTAACACTTTTGGACGAGGAGTCGGTCTTGGGTCCTGAACCCGACTATAGTAGAATTGCCGGATAAAACGGGATATTTCTTTTACTGAAACTGTTATAAAAAGTTAAAAATAGAAATAGACGTCCAAAGCCATTATCTAGACGCAGACCTTCAGCATGCCGGCTGAATGACCACTGTGGTGATTGAGGTAGTATTGAACTGAGCGACAGCAGGCACACTATATCTTCGGTGTTTTTATGAGGACACCTTTTCTCTAAGAGTTGCCAGCCAAGGCTAAAGACGCCTACCTTCCCATAAGACAGACAACCCTGCCAGACATTAACCCGGTACTTTAAGGTCTCAGAGTTAATACGTTTGGCAACTATTCAAGTCGATTTGTTTTATCATTAATGTAGGTATACTAAATAAGAGCCTCGTGCAACATGCAATGACGAAGCTATATCAGCAGATGGCTCATTCAACAGGGGTTACTACGGAATAGTAGGATTGGGAGATTTAGGAATAATCGTTTAGTGCTGTGTTCCTTCTGCTATGAAAAATACTATTCTTAAATGGGATTTTGACGCCTAAAATAGAAGACAAAAATTGAACAAGGTATCATTACTGTTTTGGCGTGCCGTTGTGTGCCCATGACTTAATCCGATGTTGGCCACCAACTCTTTATTTTTCTGACCGTCATGTTTTCTGTTTGCTGTCATTTTAAAATTTTGGTAGTTGTGGCCAGAAACAGGAAATAACGGAACTCACTTCATTTTCCGTACATCAGTAGCGGTTCGTTGCTTCCCTTAGTTGACCCAAGTGTGGTAAGTGTTAAGTTCCACCTATTATTAATCCACCGACTATGTTTTTATTAAATTCACACAGCGGATATTTTCCCGTAAACTTTATCTTCATAAATTTTTGGATTGAATGGATGGATTGGATGGGTTGGATGGGTTGTGTGGGTTAGGTAGATGGATTGGATGGGCTGGATAGACTGGATGGATGGTTAGGACGGATGGGTTGGGTGGATGAGTTTGATGGATTGATTGGATGGATGGATGGGCATGTCGGTTTACTTATACGTCATTCAGTCCTCAGACAGGTGGTTTACATCTTAATACCTCATAAGTGTAACGTGAAATAATTTTAATACTTGCACTCCTATATAATTGTCTGTGAATTCTTGCATGAATCACCATCATAACTTTCAAAGGCTGTTATTAGTCCATGCATGGGCTGGAACATCATTTGGTACTAAATCTCCATCGACTACAATTCTGTACCAGTCCAAGTTTTGCGGAGCCGAAATTGTTATTATTTACCTGCCCTTTTTAGTCAATTGTCTTGAGCCTTCCTTTCCACATTTCCACCGGCGATTCTACTCTACCACCGGCGTTTAATATGTCTACCATTTAAGAAGCTCTCTGTCTTCCTAAGAACAATGCTTACACGTGAAACGGAACACTTGATCCGTGGACTTAACTGAGTTTTGCATGAGCCCAATACCATTTTGTAGAGCAAAAGATTGAGTTACTGGCCTCACCTTCCGAAAAGACATTCGCACAATGGATATTTTCATGTTACGTTCTGTGATACCTTCATAGGACGCAAACGTCTCCTTTGCTTTAACATCATTGAGACGAAGACTTTCTTGTTCCATGGGTTCACAGCAGACTTTAAGAGGATAAAAGGTATACTTCTTGAAGCATGTAAATTGCACCTACTAATGTTGTAAACTACACTTACCACAATATTTGTAAATATAAATTGGCACAGTACGGTTAATGTAATCATTACGTTTACCCACTATATAAAAATTAATTTTTTTTGTCACATTTAATAACTCATTTTAACAACTTAGTGCTTTTTACTTAAATTTAACATATATAAAAATAATTAAGTAAATATGCAGTTAGTATTCAAAAATATTTATGAATATAAGCTCAGTAATTGATATAAGCTTAGTGATTTAGTATATTAGGGTTAAGCATCTCGAAACATATCTCTACCTATACTTGTTAACCACAACCTTAGGGTATTTCATGCTATTTACACTTAGTACGTTATGGTGTTACATGGGTATGTTATATGGTGAGATACATGCCCTACTTGATAAACGATATGCATTAGGCATTTTATTCTAAATATATCTCACATGTCGGCAGATGCTTCATTGAGATTAGAGAACGACCTCGCACAAGAACGAAACTG
The DNA here is from genome assembly GCA_003991215.1 of Morbakka virulenta. NCBI lineage: Eukaryota > Metazoa > Cnidaria > Cubozoa > Carybdeida > Carukiidae > Morbakka > Morbakka virulenta. The sequence continues at coordinate 3,870,422 of RDPX01000013.1, read as the reverse complement.
TTGGGTAAGAACTATTAAGAAATCCATCCACAATCCTAGCTTGCGTGGATAAAGAACGGCAAACGGAAGATGACAACGACGACAATGATAGTGATGATGATGATGATGATGATGATTGATGACGATTGATGATGAAGATAGATGATGAAGATAGATGATGAAGATAGATGATGATGAAGAGGCAGTCATTTGAGTAACAGTATTAATGGTGTGACAGAATATAAACAACAATAAGCCTTAGTTTTGTAACGTTACAACGTTTGGTGTATCCTTGGCTAAGTGTACAAAATTGTCACTCAAGCCTATTTTATTTATTTGTCATTAAGAAACAACTACTGAGATGACCTATTACTCAAATGACTGACTTAATTGAGCGATTGACAACAAAGCAATGGTTTTAACTTAAATTCTCGTTGTAATAATGCTTGAGACGATTCGGGGTGAAATTTTGAGGCCCTTACAAAACTCCTTACATGGCTTAGTTTATTACATTTTAACCTGTGAAGATGGTATTCAGGAAATGTTGAAATTTAAAGACAATAGGGAGAATAGATACAGCCTTTGTAGAAATAATTAAAGAATCTGGTACCACGTAGGACATGCCGGGTTTCACGAACAAGTTGGACTTTTGGAAGATTATGAATCTGACCTTCCAGGTGTCAGAGAATGGGGAAGGAAGTGGCTGTTTTTTTTAATGCGGCTAAAATGCAACTGATGTCGTTCAATAGAAAGCTGAACCCTTATCCCCCTTAATGTTCATGGAATATCATGCTGATGTTAACCCTGGTATGGTTGCTTCTCCTCTTAAAGAATGTTCATCAGGGAGGATTCTTGATTTGTCATTTCCACCAGATCGTTCTTGGGGTTCCCACATTCAATCAATTCGAAAGTCAGCTTATAAAAAGTTGGTTCTTTGTATCATTCTAGAGATTGACTTACGCCTGAAACCATCTTTTATTCTGTACATCTACCACTGCACCACTGAAGTACATTATGCCTTGTAGCATGATCCCCAACCATTTAAAGGAAAAGGAAAGTTTCCTGGTATATATTTTAGTTATGTTGTTATTTGTGGATATTCCTACCATACCTTCAAATTGATACACAGTTAAACATGTTTTTTCTCCTCAATTTCTCTTATTGCAACCTGCATTTTTGGAGACAGATCAACCCTGCGAAGTTACGGGTTGTGACATCTTCACAGCCTTCACTCTACTGTAACAGTCTGATATGGGGGTACATGGGAGTATTCTGCTTCAAGGCAACACACGCACACACACACTATATATATATATGTATAGTTTAATAATATAGGTTTAATAACCTTTATCATTTTTGCATGTTGCCACCGAGTTAAAAGCTGCATCTTACTTCAACTTTCAGGTATTGTTAGTCATCAGAAAGGAGTGGTAGTTATTCATGGTTATCCTCCCTTGCAGTGTAAGGCAACAGTGTATACAACTGGATTCAGAACTGATATGATGTAGAAAGAGGTTTTGTATTGTGAATTTTGCAGCCATCCTGTTGACAAGGTGCTACTGAATTAGATGATCACATTAAATACCAACAAGTTCATTTGTTTTCATTTTTTTGTGAGAGAATTTTTTTAAAATTATTATTTCTATACCTGCTAAACAGTACCAAACAGTTCAGTAGCCGTAAATGCCGTCACGTTTTGTTGAAGTTTAACATTTTTAATTGATATATTGCATGCAGGGTATCCCCAACACAATTAAAAATGCCTGAGTTATAGCTGGACGATTGCACATCGTAAGTATCACTTACACACAGTAATGTAGAAGTAAATTTTTCATTACATCAAAAGGATAAATACAGGAGGAATTGTACTTCAGTGTTGCAATGACAAAATCTCCACAGTTTGAAAATAGCTTATGCTGTACTGCCTCACAAGACCTTTAATACAGCAAAAGTAATTAGATATATTAATGAAATTTCTTCCGCTACTTGAACGGTCAGTTCAGCTAATTAATGGCAACGTTGTCTAGATTTTTGCTCATTTGCTAAATTGAAAAGAAACGCCACCTGATGTTGTATATCAGCCTTGCCGTTTGCAAAACTACGTATTTTAAACTTCAATATATATACTTGAAACTTATGTAGGAAAAGATTATTGCTATTACAACAACTTCCTTAAATAAACTGTACTCTTGGGATCTAGCGTACCTTCGGTAATTAGGACATATATCAAAATCACACTTGAAATGTTGCATTCTAATGTAAACTTGCTTCCGGGCTTCAGATCAGCTTTAGCAATAACTAACTACTTGACTTAAAACTTAAGCTTTTAGGTCTAGAATATTACTGTAATGACTAAGTTAAGAAACTTAACCCTTTTAGGGTAAGAGATTATCTTAAACAATCAGTTTAATTACTTAATTTCATCCTTTTTGCAGCCAAAATTTGGTCTGAAGGAGCCAGGTTTAGGTTCTTGTTGTAATGGTGTTGATAGACTACCCCTTGCACTATAGCAGCGCTGTACAAATTTTGTGTATAACTAAACTTGAACATTAAAGGTAGATCGCCCCTATTTGATGTACTAAAAATATTTATCATCTCACAGTGATTAATTTGTGAAAATTTCTGCAATTGATTTTGCTGCAACTGCTGCTGCTACTACCACCACTACTACCACTACTACTACCACTACTACTACTACTACTACTACTACTACTACTACTGCTGCTGCTGCTGCTGCTACTGCTTTTATTACCACTACTACTAATACAACTACTACCACTACTACTACTGCTACTACCACTACTACTACTACTACTACTACTACTACTACTACTGCTACTACTACTACTACTGGTATTGTTTTAGAATGTTGTGTATCCTATGTATGTATTGACCGGGAAGCAAACTATATTATTTAAAAACAGAGAATTAGGATTTTAGATTAAGATAGATAAAAATGATGTTGGCCCTGTAAATGATGACTGGTAATACGTTCTTGGGATACCAAATTCTCTTGGTATAATATTTTATGACAGCACTTTGTAAATATGGATTTAATGTTTGTAGCGTAATGTTAAGATGTAAATGTACGTGTTTAACTTTGTGTTCTCCAAACGTCGGCCATTTTTTCGGTTTGTGTATGAGTGAACTCGCATTTGTTGTGCAATTTGTATATGTGAATACAATATGTACCAGTATTTACCAACAAACTGTTCCTCAGTTGCTGGGGTATGTTTACTGTATAAATTAAAAAGCTATTTTTCATTTTCACACAACCTGCCGGCACAGCTAGTGTTGGGGGTTGCATTCTCCTTTCGGTTGCTTTTTATCTCGAAGAAGTGGATTGGTCACAATAGACCCTGTCATTTTGTTTTGCCAGATGCATTCGTGCCTAATGAACTCCTCTCGCAGCATCTTTCTTTAAAGGAAAAAAAATATAGTAAAATAATGAAATGTTGCCGGCGGTACCTTGCAAGTGCTTCCAATGATCATGTGTAGTGAATGGTGGTGAGTGTTGAGAAAAAAGGTGAGATTTTAGCTCGGTATTTTCCGTACTATCAGTTGTTTGTCGCACTGTTGTCGTTTACTGTTTCCCTGAGTGGCGCACACTTAACTGTTTACTCATCCTCCCACGTTTGCTGTGATTGGCCTTCATTTGCGTTTTCCCATTTGCCATCGTAGACTTTCTTCTCGCTTTTTTAACCCTAAGCGAGGCTGAAGGACACCAGTGCAGAGGGTTACTTTTCTTAATTGATTTTTACTTTGTATTTTTTTATCTTTTCATTTGTTTCTTTCTACCCTCACCCAATTATATCTCCAAAAACATGTACAAACTAAGTAGTATGCCACATAACTGAGAAACAGATGGAGTTTGTGCACCTTAATCGAATTTCACAATGCTCATATTTACTTTCATTGAAGCTTACAAGGTTATAAAGTTGTTAATATTCATTCGGTTGTTCTTACATTACTTCTTATTTGTTTCCCTTCCCTTATTCATCCTTTCACTTTCATCAGCTCACTCCCGTTAGTTCACATCTCCAGCTATCCGCTTTGTGAGGTCTCTTTGATTTCGCTTTGGCAGTTTAAAGGTTTTGATGCGTTGTGTGAACAGCACACTTAACCAAGAGGACAACTAAAATGGCTGTGAATTTTGCTAAAGTGGACGTGACATTATTCGTACTAGTGGAACTTTAGCTTAAACCATAATTTTTATGAGTAGCAACTGGTTTAATTTTTTTGAAATTAAAGATGTGTGTTGACATTGTAATATACCATTAAAATCTCTTACATGGTACTTCTAATAATAAAAATAACATCAAAGTTTTTTGTTCTTATTGGTTTGATTTCTGGCCATTGGTTTGATTTCTGGTCATTGGTTTAGCTGAGAAATGATAGTGTTGTCACTGTAAATGATGACTGGTAATACGTTCTTGTTATGGATGTGTGCACCAGTCGACCTGCTATGTACATTCCACGCTAGAAGTACAAGCCCATCGTCAAGGGTAATTTACATTGATAGAAAGTCCGGCCTTTGCCCTTCATCTTGCAAATATTAAGATTCCTATATGTTTTTACTTAGATTTTATATATAAAATGTGGTGCATCAGTGTATTAGTATTTTTGAAATAAATCAAAACTTAAAGAAATTGTTTGTGAATCATAATTCGCAAATTTTTTATAGTTTTAATTCCGTCATTATTTTTGGTCTATTTAATTCGTAAGGCATATTTAAAGCCTTGGAAAATAATAACTACTACTTTGTATTTGTAATATTAAATTAATGAAAAATAATAAGTAATTATTTCCCATCAAAGTCATCCGAACAGAGGTATTGGGTATTTGTCATTATGATTATCAGGGCCAGCAGGGCAGCTTCATCATCAAAAAGATGTTTAGTGGAACCATTCCAAAGGAGTGGAGTTACAAATTTACACACTGAAAAGATGTGGTACCCACTGGAAATCGGACAGCTCACTATGACCTAGCAGCACTACTGTGTAAGGAAATAGGACTACCTTAAATAAAATATAAAACATATAGAATGCTTGGAATTTTAGTGCTAACTAAGGAAGGCTGAAGATATTCAAGTGAGTAGACCCTATGAGTTTATTCTGACTTTTCCTTGTCAGAATTCAACCCAGTATCCCAAACAGATTTTGCCGGCTCAGTCCTGGCGATTGTTCTTGTAAGACTTCCAATGCAAATGTTATGACTGCTTCATTCTCAGAGCCGGCTTACTTGCCCATTAGATATATAAAATTATGTGTGTTTTCTTGGTCATCCATGTTGCTAGCAGGTTAGCAGGAGTGTCTAGGGCGACTGGTAGGTATTTGTTTAAACACTATGCGGGTTGTATTTGATCACTACCCACCTGCATAAACACTGCTTATGTCCGTATTCAAAGCAGTAGCATTATCTTCCACTTTAAATACCTCGTTTGTTTTAAGCTATGACGAGAAAGTACAACCATTGTTTGCGATGCCTTAATGTGGGGGTTGAGATTCTGATGGCCTTGTACATATTTTATTTAACTGTAATGGAACAGTATTGAACGGCCAAGCAATGAACGGATATAAAAGCCGCCCCTTTAAGAATGGAGAGCTACTTCATGTTTACCAAATACTTTCGCAGCTTTAGAAGTAAGGGCCTATTCAGCGGCATAATTCTTAATTTGAGGGGTATAACCTGGCCTTGATGACTCGTTTCCACGAGGTTGCTGGTTTAATTGCTAAGACTGAAGTTTCGCGTCTTCAGTTTTGCTTCTTCGTCCGTTTCTGTGCCCTTATGTTGGCATGACTTCTTGTACCCAGAATTTCTTTAGTTAGGTTCTGTTGCTTTTACCATATTGCGGCTTGGATTTGACCTGCTTTACGTTGCCTTGTGTTACTGACCTTCTCAACTTGCATTTTACTTCTTTTTTAATGTATTGGTGCGATCATTTTTGCCACGGTGTTCCATTCATTTAAGCGCAAAATGATTTATTTGAGGAAGCAAGAGAAAGAGTGGTTGGCCCTTTACTTTTTGTGACCTTGTTTCTTGAAGTTATGACGACAGCAGAATGTAAAGCCTGTTGGATGTTGAAGTATTTTTGTGTTTTGCACTTGAATGAAATTTAATAATATACTATCCATAGCGTTTGAGTGGCAATAATTAGGTTGGTTCGTTTATATTAATTTTCGCTATGGTTCAATAGAACCACGGAGAAGATTGGAGACCCTTGCTATCCGATCTTTAACGAGACCTGACAAACGAGTTTTTTCCAGTCATTTTCTATGATGATTAAGCCACACTTTCGTATTGAATAAATGGCATTTCACTCACACTACGGGTGATTGGTAGTTGCTTTAATATGGCTAATCCTTAATTGACATTATCATTGCCTTAAAACCATAAGTACCTACGTTTGAATTGAAGTTGCCAAGAAATAATAACACCTAAGGTTATTTACTTCAGGTAGTTCGTGACATCTGTTCAGATGCAATGAGAGTGGCCATTACGACAGTTGCTTTATCATGGTTAGGCCTTCATTGAAATTGAATTGTCTTGAATTCCAATTTATTTATTTATTCTGGAAAGATGGTGGTGAGCTATGTTATGTGAAGGGTTCAGCCTATCCACTAATCCTTTATTTGCTCACACTTCTTTTTGTTAAGAAATTTATTGCAGCTAATGTCAAGGCACATCAAGATTCATGTCCTCCGGGTATGTTACCCAGCAGTAGTCTAACCCAGCCCAAACACAACCACTTTGAGGAGAGAGGTTATGGGTGATAAAGGGGCATCAATTTTGTTTGCGTTTTATTCTACCAAAATACATTCAGCATGGACTTAACGCAAACTCGTTTGATGAAAATGGACAGCGGTAAGCCTTGGTAATTATGTTCCTTTTTAGCAAGATGATACTTCAAAATAAAAGTCCAACATTCAACCATTTAATGACGATATTACGATATTAAAATATCAAATATTACGATAAATGGTCGTTGATTACAACTTCTCTGGTATCTTGGAAAACTAAAGCCAAAATTGCATAAAACAAGTAAGTCCTAAATAGAGAAAAATTTACACGTTTCCACCAATCAAAATTAGGGTCTGTTGTCCGCGTCAGAAATTCTTCATCACTGAATCGTTCATAAAATCACGTCCGAGTTACATCATCTCTCCGATCCTGCAGTTCAACCAAATAGAAAATATATAAACAAGTTTAATCCTTTTCTTCGTCTACTACTTCATTGTCGCCTTTTTTGGTGACAGTTGTCAACCAACTATTAACTGCAGTTCTTTATTTCACTTGCTTTATTTGGTAAATCTAAAATGGATAATATTAATGGCCAAAATTAAGGCTAAACGTTCAAAGACCTTGTGGCTATTGTTCAGAACAGATGGTGGTCATACAAATTTTGAAATTGCATTCTTCAGGTTTATTAAGGTTCCAAGTAAGAAGCAGTTTTTTTATGCGGTCAGATGGTTAAACATTAAAAAACGCATTCCATGTAGAATGATAAAAAGCCTTCTTTTGCACATGTTGACTCATTTATTAATATTTAATACTTTTTTTCTCGATGTTATTTTAGTAGGGCCGGATAGGTATTGTTAATTTGCTTCATAGGGACTTTTTAATCACCCATTCAAATAGTACATGTGTTTTTATTTTTTAATAATAATTCCCAAGGAGCTATAGTTAAAGCCCTTGGTGCCATTAAATTTTATTTTCGACTTGAAAACCTTGTTATTATTGCCGTTGTTTACTAGTCTGCATGCCTAGAGATGTTGGTATCTGTTGGTTTGTCAGCAGGACTCATTGTGGTTTGGTACCCAGATTAAGGGAATTGTAAGTTTTCACCAGCCAAGAACAAATTGAAAATAAGACACTGCTACTTAGAGTTTTTAAAAATAGTCCTTTGCGCATTTTTATATAGTAGAGAACATAATTGACCAGTATCAGCTTGCCATAGAATTTAACCTCACCCCACCCCAAACCCCCGACATTGTACTTTTATTGTTTAGACTTGATATCTGGACTTCATGGTCTTGGAATACCTTTACGGCGTCATTTTTCACCCATTCCTTAACGTAATTATTTTTCCCTGGTGCACTTGTGTAGTTTCGTTTATTGAGGATGTTAACAACTGGTTTACCACTTTTCATGCTGCTTCGTGATATCGTACAGGTGCTTCTTTTCTTCAGTGAAATTTATGCTGAAAACATACATTTTCATGACATAAGCCAAACGGCTGGAATTGTACTAAGATGTGTTTTCTATCAAATGCGTAAGGCGGATTGGATCTACAAAACGAAGGCTGCTGATTTAGACGAGCACACATACTCTTGTGTGCACAGAATAGAAATCTTTTTACAAGGTCTTTTTTGTGCATTCCATCTAGTGACTTTACGGGCATGCGCTTTCATAGTTTTCTAATCCCTTTACAATTTCTGATTTGACAAAAACAGAGACATCAAACTTGAGTTTGATTTCTTTGTTTTCGTTGGGCTATTGACTTCTATTTTATTCATGGGTTCCTGGCCCATTATGTAAGAGGAACAAGAAAGTAGGGGAAAGCCAGTTATTTCACATTTGATTTCAACTTTTCTAAAGTCAAATACACTCATCATTACTTGTGTCATTTGCTTGTCATATTCCCGGCACCCATGTACCGAAGGCACTTGAGACTTCCAGTGTTTGTTTTTACTGTTGGACCTGTGTGTTTGCTCATATTTTAATCGGAAGCTCCGTGCTAAAAATATGTGTTTTCAAGAAATTATTCTAGCAAGCTTGGTATATCAGTGTTCTGTTATTCTGTGTCGAAGGTTCCTATCTACTAGTGAAATGTATTTTTGTATATGCATTTAGTTTACTCGATTTTTTTACGCCAGTTATCAGCCTTTAAACCTAGCCCCGCTCTCTCACTCGGACTGTTGTAGGTCCATACGTATTATACAAGTAGTCGTTACTTCTCTTCTTTCTTGCTAGTCGAAAGTTGACGTAGGGTGGCGTGACTTCATCTGGAATAGAATTCTCCTTTGAAATGTAAAGTTGTATCACCTCTATTCATCTTTGCATGCTTCTCTGATTGGTGTACCTTTTCACCCCAAATTACCCAAGCCACAAGCGCAAACCTGGGCTAACTTAGCAAAGTTGTTTTTTATTCAGCAAAAAGTACATTTTAACTAAATATGTTTTCCTATGTCAGGCTTTTGAATATTAAACCTGCTGTATTCTCAAACCGGCTAAATGTCTTCTTTACCCTTCACGAACGATTTTATTGTGCTATTGTGAAATTATTGTGCTAATTTTTTCATATTTAATGTCATGAATAGGTTTTGCCTCAGTTGGCTTCTGAGGTTCAATTCTACTGTCATACTACACGGATTTTTTTATGCATGTTTATTTTCTAACTTGAATTTTTAAGTGGATCAAGTTTGAATTAATGCCTGACTCCTAAATGAACCAAAAGTTATTATAGACATAACTTTCGCTACATTAAATTACTATTGCAATTTTTCATTATTAATGATCTAATAAGTAAAATAAACATAAATAGTTGAGCATATAACAACCTCGCTTGTAGTTAAAAAAGTAACTGCTGACAACCGATTATAAGTTTTACCAGATCTTGACAAACAAAAGTATAAGAATATGCTACACGTGGAGTTTACAAGATACGCTTTGTTAACGATAACACGTACCCTTTATTCTTTCTTCTTTTCTACATTCTTTTATATTATATTATATTATATATTATTTTATATTATTTTATATTATTTTATATTATATTCTTTTAGCCACCAATTCTCTAGTTTTCTTCACCTTCTTCCCGACCCGACCCTTAAGGCGCCTCTACTGTTTGTCTTTTTTTCTTTACTTTCTCTGTTGCTTTGCCCTATCGTTTACTTTAACCAATCTACTTGCTTCTGTCTGCCTTGCCCTTTACCTGTACTTTTTTTTCGCTTCTTGTAATTGTGTCTTCGTACCATTACACAGTCACAATCTTTTGTAACTCCCTTCGCAAAAGGAATGTTTTGGTTTAGAGCTTTTTACTCCCGTCGTTGGCCATGTACTTTGTTTCATCAACAAAGCACAATGTTTCGATGCATTCATATTTGTGCTTGCGTATGTGTGATGTATGTATGTATGTATGTATGTATGTATGTATGTATGTATGTATGTATGTATGAGAGGGGGTGAAAGGCGAGTTACTGGCGCCTTAAAACCAGTTTGCTCCGGGTGGGTGAAGCTCGTTAGCCTTGTTTGGTATTTCACCTAGGAGAAGGTATCATCTGATCATAAACCTGCAGTTGAAATGTCGCCAGCTATCTAGCCTTGCTTGTTGCTGGAACCAGGTAATTGATACCGAAAGAGTGGCTCTGCTGTTGTACAAAGTTTTGTCACTACAAAGAGATTGTACAGATATTCCTTCATACCCCAACATCAAATCTGCTCGAACGTCCTGTGGCGATGGAGGAGTGGCGACGCATGTAGGCTTGATAGGCTGGAAACATGTAGCCACAATTCTCCACATAAGCGGCATGAGGCTTATCCTAACATCGCATTTCACACCACCCAAGGCACGTGTGTATTTCGGTGGAGCCTCGTGTGACTGAGCAGCCTTTCCAGAATACCACTGCTCACCTAAAACTGGAAGGGACTAGAAAATGTGTCCTAAACAAAACTGCCTTAATCTGCTGATTAGCTTCCTGCGGCTGACGGCTGTCCGTATGTGCCGGAACAGAAATAAAAGTAGATTTTATATCAAAAGACTCCCACTTCAGCTCTGCTGCTGGAATGTGAGAACATTAATAGACAATGCAGTAAAATCTGAGCGTAAAACTGCCATCTTAGCTATTGAACTGGCAAGATATAATGTGGACATAGCTGCTGTATCTGAAACCCGCTTTGCTGGAGAAGATCAAATTATAGAGCCTGAGTCGGGTTACACCATATTCTGGTCTGGAAAATCAGAGAAAGAGAGACGTGAATCTGGTGTAGAATGCATTAGTTTTGCAGTGAAGAATACATTAGTAAACAACATTGAACAGCCAGTAGGGGTCAGTGAGCGTATTATGAAGCTGAGGATTCCTCTCAATGCTAACAGATACATGACTCTTCTCTCGGTTTATGCACCAACACTAGTGTCTATGAGAATGATGTCACTTTTTCTATAATGCCCTTGAAACATTTGCTATTAATATTCCGAAAGGTGAACATTTAGTTATCCTTGGTGACTAAAATGCTCATGTTGTCTCTGACAGTGAAACATGGAAGCCTTTGGGACCTCATGGGATTGGTAACATCAACTCAAATGGTTTACTGCTGCTCCAGCTCTGCACTGAACTCAATCTGGTTATTACCAACACCTTCTTTTGCCAAAAGAAGAAGCACAAGGCGACTTTGTTCCATCCGCAGTCTAAGCATGGCCATCGACTTGACTTTATAGTTTGTAGACGCAGTGACCTTAGGAATTTCTCCAAAGTCAGGACAATTCGTGGAACAGAGTGTGACACAGATCATCTAATGGTTGGGGTTAAAGTCAAACTTTCTATTTGCAGTAAGATTCGCTTCAATTGGGTCAAGGCACTAAAACGCATTGATGTTTCCCAAGTTAAAGGATGCCACTTACAGAGATGTTTTGAGATCAACTTTTGACCAAACAGAATTCTTAGGTTGTGATTGGAATAGGTTTAAAAACATCATCTTTGACAAGGGGGCACACACTTTGGAAATGAGAGTGACCATGCACTGGGACTGGTTTAGTGGTAATTGTGATGAAGTGACTGCCCTCCTTAATGAAAAGAGAAGAGCTCACAAAAAATTTCTCAGCTCTTCATTTTCAAAGAGGTTACTTTATGCTTCCAATTTTCATAATGTGAAAAGGAGTGTTCAGCGGAGGTTGCGCCAAATTAAGAATAAGTGGTGGTCAGATCTGTTTGAACAAATCCAGCTGGCTTTCAGCAGGAAAGCCATGAAAATGTTCTATGACTTGTTACACCAGGCTTTTGGTCCAAGGCCTTCCTTGATCACACCACTTTTGACAAAGGATGGGACCACCTTACTGAAGACCCCTGATAAGATAATGGGACGCTGGTTTGAGCATTTTCAGGGACTTTTTTACAACCCTTCTGTTGTGGATGATATTGCCGTGGATGGTATTCCACAGCGAGGTTTGCACCCCGATCTAGATATTGAGCCATCTCTCACTGAGGTTATTGGGAGTATTAAACAGATTGACTCAGGCAAAGCACCAGGCCTTGATGGCATTCCAGTTGAATTGCTTGTTCATGTTGGTGTAAACGTTCACAGGGCAGTACACTCAGGTTATGTCTGTTTGGAATAATAATCCAATTGCTCAGGATTGGATTGATGACATTTTAGTCACTCCATACAAAGAGAGAGGTAAGAAGTCAATTTGTGATAGTCATCGTGGAATTTCATTGCTTGAAGTTGTTGAAAAGTTATTTGCGAGACTGCTTTTGAATTGGTTAGGGCTATGTGTTTGCAAGGAGGTTATTCCTGAGTGCCAGTCTGGTTTTCGTGCTGGGCGTGGAACTGTCGACATTATTTTTTCTGCCAGACAGCTCATTAAGAAATGTAAAGAGCACAACTCTCTCTTTGTCAAATATTTGTAGATTTGACCAAGGCTTTTGACACTGTCAATCGTGATGCCGTCTGGAAGGTGCTTGGCAAATATGGTTGCACGCCAGCATTTCTTGATAAAATCAGACAGTTACATCATTCTATGAAAGCTTGAGTAAATTTTAATGGTCAATTATCAGAAGAAATTGCTATTGACAATGGAGTTAAACAGGGGAACATTCTTGCCCCAACTCTGTTTTCACTGTATTTGACTGCGGTGCTGTGGTATGCTTTTCATGACTGTGACATAGGAGTTTATTTCAGATTAAGAACAACTGGTAAAGTGTTCAACTTGAGGAGACTCCAAGTGAAGATTCTTGTACGTGAAAGTTTAGTTAGGGAGCTTCAGTATGCTGATGATGCCGACCTTGTTGCTCATTCTCCTGGTGACACGCAGTCTGTTTTGGATCGCTTTGCTGATACATGTACTCGATTTGGTTTGCTATGCGTACCTACTATGTCAGACCAAACAACCTGTGTAATATGCAGCGATATGTGCAAGTACACTATCGGTTTAAAAAACAAATGGCATTTCATAAGAATACTCTTCACTCTACAAAAGTAAACCAAGTGGGGATCACTCAATTTAGATGTCGCACCTGCGTCAAAGTGTGCAAATCTACAACAACTGCAAACTCATCTCAAATCGCATGGACGATGAGATGGAGAGAACGCAAGATGACGGCAGCCATCTGCAGAGATGCAGCAATCATTTTACTTACTTACTTACTACTGAGAAACATGCAGATAATGTATCCCGACTATCGGTTTAAAATGATACCAATCATCATCGGGGCACTTGGATATGTCCCAACATGTCTGCAAAAAGTAATGGAAGAACTTGGTTTCGAGAAAAAAGAAACGGCGAAACATATAAATAAAATGCAAAATATAGTTACGAGTGGAACTGTTAAGATTTGCAAAACCTTCCTTAAGTTCTAATTAAAATATTTTTTGTATCTTGAAGTCAGATATAACCTGAAATGCATCCTGCTGTAAACCAGTTAGTATTTACTCGTAATTCGNAACCGCTTGAGCAATGTGCCTTTCCTCACTGGTTGTGAGGCGCCACTTGCAAGGTTGAAGTGATGTTTCCATTTTTATTTGGTTATTTTATCTCACTCTTGTGGCTACAGTACATGTAGCCTGCATTCAATTTTCCTAGTTTGTTGTTGGGCGCTGAATGTGGGTTTTTCGCCCATCTATCACTAGATGGTGTGTAATCATTTACTTACTTACTTAGTTACTTACTTATGTATGTATGTATTTATGTATGTATGCATGTATGTATGTATTTATTTTTGTTTATATTTATGTATCTACGCATCTATGTATCCTTGTATGTATCTTTGTATGTATCTGTATATGTTTATATTAGGGTGGAGTGAAAATGGGGTGAAAAATAAATATTTTTGAAATCAGATTTTCTTGGATGATTGGCCGTTTCAACTTAGAGTAGAAACAACATACTTAAATTTCAAGTCAATACAACAATGTTTAGGCCTGCCTCTCTAGAAGGTTGAAAGTTTTCTATTATGGGTAATTTCGGGTATATTCACAACACATCGTATTAAATTTTGATAGCTAAATTTCCTTTTGTTAAGTGAATTTGTTTACCCTTTGCGTGGCATGGAGCTCAATGAGTTATTGAAAATGCTTCTGTGGCTTTTCGCTAGCTTGACCACAAAATGAAGTTACCCAGAAGTCACCACGAGAGGTATTCACAGTTCCAGTTCCACTCTAACCCATACTTTCAACCCTCCTTTATGAGCTATGCTTTAGTTATTTTTGAAGTAAAACTGACATTTTGTGTTAAAGCACTTCATTAAGGCATGTGGTTCAATCTTACTTCTAATCATTTCATCCCTAGAATCGCGCCCAAACACAGTTCCTGAAAGCTGTGTAGCTCCGAATGCGTCCTTCAACACTCTGGGTGTTACAAAGAAATCAATGCCAGAAATCTCATTGTCTTTAACGAAAGTCCGAAGTTCTTCATCTGTAATTTGTTTTGTGAGAGGTGCTTCGGCTCGTGTGATTGATGTCCAATCCGTCATGTCACTGTAATCAGCTGCATCAAATATTAATGGGACAACTTTGACTTGTCAGACAGAAGAGTGATATATATATATATATATATATATATCTTTTCCCCTCTCCCCTTTCCCTCCCTCCCCCCCCTCTCTCCTCCCCCCCCCCCTCC
>RDPX01000013.1:3833566-3853731 GCA_003991215.1 Morbakka virulenta | reverse complement strand
CTCTCTTTCCTCTCTCCTCCTCTCTCCTACTCTCTCCTCCTCTCTCCTCCTCTCTTCCCTCTCTCGCCTCCTCTCTCCTCCTCTCTCCCCCTCTCTCCCCTCTCTTCCCTCTCTCGCCTCCTCTCTCCCCTGTTTCTTTAGAATCTAGAACACTTATAAGGATTTGTCTGTCATTTCTTTGACCCTAAAGAAATTTTTGCACAAGAAAAGGGAACTTTTTATCCTTGTCACACTTGCATTTGTGAAAAGTAGAGCACTGACAAAAAGCTACATCGAACGAAGTCTTCAGAGCTCTCGTCGAAAACTCCTCAACTCATTTCATGTACCCAGCATCATTCTGCCTTCCTTTATAAGGTTTTATAATAGCTCTATACTTTCAATTGAAATTCACAATTTTATTTATTATGGTTACTTGTTGAATTGTTGGGATAGAGGATTTACACTACTTATCCACCTGTCACTTACTTCCATTGCAACATCACGTATTGGTTTGTAAAGACCTCCATATGATTTTTAATTTTCTTGAATGTAGAAAACACCCCATAGCATGTCACTAAAATTAGGAAGCATTGTCAGTGGCAATAAAGGAGCTCCAAACACTGGAAAGTTAACTTATTGGCGTTTGTTTGTTTTTTATGAACATTGAATTGAAATTTAAAGAAAGTTTAACAATTCATGACTGCTAATTTTTTACCTTTGAACAAGACTTCACACTACAGTACACTTATATAGTGAAACTGTGATGGCTTTGAGGCAGCATAAACATTAATCAAATGAGGTGAAATTTTGCATGGGAGTTTCTTTAGGTGATGGTTGACTTTTGATCACTGAAGCGTATTAAAGTAAGAAATTTTTTTTCGCCCCACCCTAGCATGTATGTGCCATAAACCCACTGTTTTGAATTGAGCTTTACTCCTCTTTTGTTTATATCTATCCATCTATCTTTATATATATATATATATATATATATATATATATATATATATATATATATTATGTGTATATTCTCTTTGTGTTGTTGGTTCCTCTTTCACGCACTGAACAGAACAGTAAATATTAAAGAGCATATTGAAGAATTTGGTTAAAGATGTATATTAAGACGCCTCCACCTGTACCGTTGTGTAATTAAAGCACTTAGTTGGATATTTCATTTTTCCTGTTGTATTGACGAAATATGAAGCTCCATAACAGTTTGTTGCGATAGCGTTTGCGTATCTTTATAAGGCATGGAACCTATTCAACTTTCTTCGACATTTTGTGGTAAAGAAAAAATTGAGATTTGTTTAAGGTATTAGTTAAGACAGGGCTAAGCTTTTGAACTATCCCCAGGATTCAAGAACTATGACCTCAATAGGAAGACTACTTGGGTTATTGCCAGCTTGCGAGTACTACTCCCCCCTCCCGTTTCCACCCTGAGCTTCATCTTATTCACAATTTAGCATGGGTCTTAATAAGTGACAGAAACATATTATGAATTTACAGAACAACGAAAGAAAGAAGATGATTCATTGCAAAACAATTTTTCTGGATTGTCCTGTCACACGATGCCTCCTTTGACTTTTCAACGAATTCTGTTTTTGTCGATTGCAAAGCGTTAATCTCGAAAAATCATAATTCTCTGGCTGTTCAAAAATTTAAATTTTAAGCTTGGTGCATCATATGCCAACTGCGCTCAGTTACCGCTGGAACGCCACTTTGCAATGACACAACGCAAAAAGTAAGGTTCGTACTTCCCCTTGATCAACAGTTTTACAGGAATTAAAACCTTCAATTGTGCACCCAGCTCAAATATGTAAAACCTGGGCCCAGAGCACACATTTGACTAATGGTTACCCTCGTTTCCTCCTGTCCAGAAAAGGTGTACAGACTTTTCTATGTTTTCTTACGATTTTATCGGGGTTTTTTATCTTATTATTTGTCATTGTTTTTTTATTTTTAAATACGAAAATAAAGTTTGATTCCCATTTATTAGTATTCACGCTTAATTACCACATAAATAGCAATTTATACTTCGTTTTCCCTACAGTGGCCATGGGAAGGACGGTGATTTCGGGAAGCGACCAGACAAGGTATGTTGAATATTCTAATTTATACCAGATGTGTTACCAACGATGAAAAGAACGATATGATTTCACTAAAAAAAATTTCAGATGTTTTTAATGTAAATGCTCTTCAGGGGACTTGTCACCCCCTTTGAGAGCTTTGCTCTCAGTTTTCTGTGGACGATGGCTTAAAATTATTTTGGAATGATTTTGTCTGCATATTAGTAGGTAAAGGACTTCACGACGCCAAACACCCAAGAAGCAGCACATGTTATTATTTGGTACTTAATACCTTGATAACAACAACGTAGGGAAGCTGTATTGTAAATTTATTTATCAGTTAATAAATAATAATCCCAATTTTGACCTTTAAAACCCTAAGATGTGCAGGACAGTGTGCACTTAGTATCAGGAAGATTTTTAATACTAGCAGTTATCCTTGAGATAGGGTACGTATCTGTATTTTAAACATGAGAAACATCCACTTTAGATGCAGAAACTAGCAGAAATGGGATAGATATGTAACGTATATCATCCCATTGGAAACAAGAAAAATACCCACTTTCTGATATAGGAAGGCATAAAATGCTTAAAGTATGGAGCACATATACAAAATTCCCGTTTCAGATCCAGAAATAGTAAAAAATGCTTAAAATGTATGCAACAACCCGATTCCATGACAAATGATACTGATAAATTACAGAAGAGGAACACCTGATTTTTTTTTTTTTTGTTTCGTTGGTTACAATCATTTGTGGGAACATTACATAGTATTTGTTCAGGGAACTCCGCATGATGCTATACATACCTCACTTTCTAAACTTTTTTGGAGTTAGCTGCGTGGACTTAAAAGTATGCCATCTTTGATCATGTCGTTTCTTAGTAACGTGGATTGTAGAACTTTTTTCGAGTCTAGAAATTGGCTTCTGGGTGTTTTTGCCTGCAAAGAATTCAGAATACTATTAAAACGTCAACGTCGCCCAATCTGACGTTATTTGTTAATGAGTGCTTTTTTTTGGCCTGTGCTTCAACCGGATGAAATAATGTTTAATAATCGTTTCGATTTTGTCCATTCCACCATTAATACAGCAAAGAACGGTTGTGACAGCTAACAAATTTCAATTTTTCACAACTAGTTAGTAAGTGACCGAGGCTTTCTTTTTCACCACATATTCTCGACATGTTATCCAGTCAAAATAATCCCACGGGCATCTGCTATAACTTTGACGCCATCTAACACATTTATAATTGGTGACATCTTTTGCGTGTTCACTTTCTGATCCAGCCACATATTTCACCTGGTTTGTTGGTTTTTTTTGCTTTCTCTGTGTTACACTTTGTGGTTTAATTTTATGAGGTAGCCTTTGATTAACCTAGTTTTAATCCGCTTTTTGCGTCTACTGGCAAAAGTTAAATGTTGGTAATATTTTATATGTTTTATATCTTTATATTTTTGAAATAAAATTTGAATTTATATGCTGCCAGTTTGGTCGTAACATCATTTTTTTAACCACCCGTGATCCATTGGAAAACTACTGTACTTTAAATGGCATCAACTTGTTCAACTACAAGGAACCTGTAAGGTTTTTTGTCTTGATTCGCTGTTTTCATTCTTTTGGGGGCACCTGAAGGCCTTTGTAATGTATCATTTTATCTCTCTTGGACGCATTTAGTCGCATTCCTAAACCATTTAATGTTTTCTCGATCTGGACGTGGTACTCACTCAGTTGTAGTTACCGTGCCCCAATTGAATACCTGGGAGGCTTGGGTATTCAGGACAAACTCCACTCCTGTGTGACGGAATATTCTAGCTGCCAAGGTCGAAGAAATTTTTCGCTCGTGACTTTAATCGGACAATTTAGGCCCATAAAATAAAGATAATTGATTCATTTGGCCTGCATAGTGACAGGAGAAGGAATTGACAATACCAAACAACCAAGAAGCAGCTAAATTTATTATTTTGTACTTACAGAGCAGGAAGATACTTAATAGGAATTGAAAATGGTACACCTAGGCTTAGTTGCAGATAAGTACAGATGAATTTGAAAACTTGTAAAAAACTCGGACTCATAATATGTTCTATATTAAAGATTTTTAAAAATTAGAAATCCACCATCAAGACCTCCACATTTTTCCTAAATTTTGAATTGTGAAGTTGCTTAAATCCGAATGTACTATTGTATTAAATTGTTGACGTAGAGCATAACATTAAGACGTAAATTTATGTAATTCAAGAAGGATTGGGGATGACGTGGAGTATTTTTATGCATATAAATTAACTGTTCTATTTCTTCCTTTAAAGAAACCCACAGAACACTTGTAGTTATCGTTTTACTACCTTTCAGATCTGTTTCTGTTCCTGTTGTTCGTATTAGCTTTTGCCCAAGTCTTTCTAGTTTACAAATCGCTTTCTTCTTAGTGCCGCCGAGAGCTCTAGTAATCTGTTGTTTGCGTATTTTGAAAGTCGTTTTCTTAACTCGAATACGAGCTTTTTTTTTTCTTTTCTTTTTTTTTTGTTATATTTTTGTGCACTCCTTTCAAGTCCAGGACCTCAGAGAAAGAGAGAGAGGACACGTTGCAGGATTTTTGCTGTTGCTGAAGGGACAGGTTTTTTTAGGGTGGTTATGTTTTGATAGTTATTAAGCATCTCTCCAGTGTTTTAGTAATAGACCCCTTATTGGTTACTTTCAAACACAGTGATAATTTGATTTGGTGCAAAATAATTTAGGATTATTATTTTTGGAATTAATTTTTGTTTATTACTAATCTATTTTCGTCGTAAAAGTCATCTGCCTCACCGTGACCATTTCAAGGTATATCTATAAGTTGCTTTAAACAATGCCCCCATCTCCATTCCTTCCTCACTGAAATAATTGAAATCACTTAGCTTTCTGGTCAGCTTTCACATGAATGGATAACGGCTTGCACGGTTTAAATCCATTAAAAGGGTAAGACCTGCGATCTTTCTAACTTTAGGCCAATCAAGCTTGAAACTGTACCATTAAAGGTTTTAAGGTCCTTTTTGCGAAATTCTGTATTTTGATTTCTTGTGGTTAACAACTTTGATGGTTCATGTTATATACAAGGCATGCACCTTTCAGCGCTTCCTAGCCATTACACTTCTAGACCTCAAAGTTATTGGTACAGTCCACCATAACCTGGAAACATGTGTTCTGGATTGCCATCACTTTACTGATAAAATTATATCTTTAATATTCAGTCTTTACACTGACTTCACAACGTCATTTATTACTGATCAATTCACAACTGAAGCTATAACAGTTCATCGTGTGGTTCTGCAAGGTGACTGCCGTAGCCTTCTACTCATTAATACGTGTTTAACACATTTATTCAATATATCAAGGCTGAGAAATACAACCAACTTGGTTCTTCGCTTCAAGATAAGAGTGGCTGCTTCTTTAATCTTGCTCACTGGTTCCAGTTTATAGACAATGTTATAGACGATAGTCGTTACTAGTGTGGAAAGAGAGAACCAGCTTCTGTTAAACTGTTTCACACTATGGTGCAAATGAGCCAACGTGATAATAAGGGTAGATTAATGTACCACATTCGGTATCATGAAATTCACATTAAGATCTCTTTAATTTCTCCCCAAGCTTTTTGTTAATAATAAAACTGTAGCTCTGTAGCCACGGGAGGTTCTTTTTAAGTCTCTTGGACGTTATGGTGACCTTGAAATGAGGAATCAAGCTCACAAATCCAAGCTTTAGTCTCATTTACAAGGTCTTCTTGAACGAATTGATTCCTACCTATCCATTCAAAATGAAACAACAACATGAACTGTGCCTCTATAGTGAATATGCCCTCTCAAACGTTTCCTGGCACCTCAGTTGCAAATGTTTTATACGACTTAAATGGCAGAAAATCGAGAACCTGTTTTCAAACAATAATCCAGAGGCTTGATTTGCCTATTAATACCACCCTTGGCGCCATCATTCTTTTTGAAAATCAATCTGGACAACTTGCAGCTACCTACCACAAAACGTCCACTGTTTCAAATTGCCACCCGTAACACTCTTGTTGTTAGTTGCCATTCATATGAAAATATCCGATCATTATGAAAAAACACTGGTAATAGTTATTGTAATAGTGGCAGCACCAGAAGTAGTAGTAGTAGTAATAGTAGTAGTAGTAGTAGTAGTAGTAGTTATAGTAGTAGTTATAGTAATAATAATAGTAATAGTAGTAATAGTAGTAATCAGTACTTCAGAATAGACTTTTTCGCATCATGATAGATAGATATGTGTCCAAGGCGCTTTTCTTGGCATCGAGATAAAATCGCCCCATTCTACCATTTACAACTGGGCGAAAAGTGATTATTTGGTCCATTTTGCAATCAACGTGCGTTTGAAGTTTATTGGCAACAAGTTTTACAACTCCTATTCGGAAGAGGACAGGTGATCAGCGTTGTTCACTTTGTTTTCATCACACATAGAATATTGTGCATTTATTGTGCATGCAAGAAAATTCAAAATACCTACATTTTGCGTCACGATTGGATTGTTGGGAAACTTTTTGATGAAGGAAAATGGATATTATTTTCGAGTAAGATAGTTCAAACACATTCGTTACCAGAAACCTTGTTGCCAGAGTATCTGATAGAGCTGACCTAGCTTCAACTTGATAATTGAAGAAACTTCGCGGTTAAATAAAGTCCTGTCAGTCTTTGAAATAGTTAATAACTGTTTGGTACAGAGGAAACGAAAACATGACGTTCAATAAAGTGGTGTTGCATTAGTAGTTCGTGCCACTTAAGTTAATAATTGTTTGGTAGAGAAGAAACCAAAACATTAAAAGTAAAATACATTGGTGTTGCATTACTCTTTCCTGCCTCTCTGCTTTTGTAGTTTTTATAACACGCAATAGATTATCCTTCGATGGGTCAGTTAAGATAAGAATGTGCAGCTAAGTTTAAACCTCCGATGGAAACAATGTCACAATTAATTCAAACTCTAAAGGAAACTTACTAACCACCATTGTAAGGCTGATTGGATAATTTTATCGTGTCATAACTAAAGCATTTTTGAAAGATGACTTCGAGGTGCAAAGGGGTTTTTTGCCATTTTTTGAAGTGAATTCCTGAAGGGTTTTTGCTGTAATGTATTTTTAAAAACCCAACTTTTTATTAGGCGTTGATAAAGTCGGGCCATTTTTACACATTCAACCTCATTACTCCACACAGTGCGTACATAGTAATGAACAGGAACAAAGAATAAGAGATCGAACACATGAGAGTGAAGATTGTTTAGCTTCAAAATCCGAAATGTTCTTTGGAGTAGCAACGTAAGTTTTGCTTGTAGTCTTTTTGAGCTGTAAGTTAAAAAGAAATGGCGGTGTCTGCAGTATGGAAATTAGCTGTACACAGGGGAAAGTCCGGCTGGCTTATGTGTGTTTCAATTTGGACTTTGTCGATTTTATTAGTGTTCATGTTGAATCCTAAATTTATCATGTTTTGATCAAAAGGGTTTTTAACAAAGCTTCTACCGACACTTTTCCTATTTTTTCTCTTTTACTTTTTGAAACTCTTTATGTGGAGGAGGGAAAAGAATGCTAAATGTAAGAGCCAAGGAATAGATGAAACCCAGGAAATCAGTAAGCGAAATATGTCGCTGAGATACAGTCGCTGAGAGCCTCGTTGGAGATAGAGTCACTATTGTGGCTGATAGCACAAGGAAATACTTGACTTCGAGGAGAACTGGAAAACAAGGAGTATTAAGAAAGCAACCAGAAGAAATGAAAAATATCACTTCGTTGAAATGTTTGTTTTAACATACTAAAAGAAAAACAAAAACATTGAAAGCCACTTTCGTTTAATCACTAAAATCTCGACGTTGTGAAAAATGAGTCAAATCAAGTACAGAAATAATATTTTTCGTTTTACCGTAGCAAAAATGTGCAGATTCACCAAGATGTAAGTACCTACACACCACTTGCACATAGTTTTTGATNTTGTGGCTGATAGCACAAGGAAATACTTGACTTCGAGGAGAACTGGAAAACAAGGAGTATTAAGAAAGCAACCAGAAGAAATGAAAAATATCACTTCGTTGAAATGTTTGTTTTAACATACTAAAAGAAAAACAAAAACATTGAAAGCCACTTTCGTTTAATCACTAAAATCTCGACGTTGTGAAAAATGAGTCAAATCAAGTACAGAAATAATATTTTTCGTTTTACCGTAGCAAAAATGTGCAGATTCACCAAGATGTAAGTACCTACACACCACTTGCACATAGTTTTTGATAATGAGTAACCGAAACATCAATAAAAACTGAACCGATGAACTGTGTATTAGATCTGGCTGGGAATAGTTCGGAAGGTTTTGTATGTTTAATGGATTGATGTTGAGCATAATGGTGTGTGGCCTGTTTAAGGTGGCAAGGTATTGGGTATGGGAAGCAGAATAAGGTCATGGTTAACTGTTTTTAGATATTTGATTGGGTTGTGTTAAAAAAAAAGTGGTGTACTTATGAGTTGACTAAACCAGCATGTGTGTGACAAGATAAGCAATGTAGAAATCCAACCAATGAAAGTGGCTAAGAAAAACATGCAAGGATCATACGTTTCGTCAATGTGCAGAAAGGATTTCGCAATAGACGACCTATGACTAGACAAGTGGGATTTGGTAAATGTGGATATGAGAATTAGACAAACATAAGATACACTGGATAGTGATTTGACTTCACGATGCTTCTATTTGGGACGAAGACATAGTAATGGAGATAATAAATACCTTATAAAGTAATGTAACGTGTATGAAATGTTGGGAAAGCTTACAGCAAAGGTAAAATACAGGAACTCCTGCAGCACATAAAACAATTTACAAAGGGTAACAATGAATCGCGTTGAAACCTAACGTAGCGGTAGCAAAATATTAAGTGAAAAGTTTAGACAAAGATACCGGAATACACTTTTCCAGCTTAGACAGATAGGATCTATCGAGGATATCAGGTTATAAAAGTTTTTATGAAGAGTCATCGCCCTACATTGTATGTTTTGATTTAATATCATAGAAGTTCTTCCTTTCTGTTTTGGGTCAAACCTCTTGACGTTGTTCAGGCCAACCGACTCTTCTGGTACCCCCAGCCGTTGACAAAAGAGTTATGAGCTGTAAACCAGAGATAAAGAATAGAAATCTCTCAAATAGCAACGTTTGGATCTTTTGCTCAAACATGCAACATTAACTTTTTTACCCTAATGTTTTTTGTTTTGTTTTTTCAAACCAATTTTTTTATTCATTTAAGCAGAGTGAATACGCAGTGGTAGATGCAAATACATTAGGAAGAGAAGAACCATGCTATGCAGAAACAAGGAAAAACGTCCTTTATGGAGATCTGGGAGTAGGCGGAGGAAGGGTAGGACCTAAACCAAGCGTTCCAATGGAATCTAATTATGCAGATGTTAAATTAGATGAACAGGGCTATCCAGCAGTTGGACCTACAACGTCAAACTATGGTGAGGCATTGATAAGTGACGAAGCCATAGTCTAAGAAGTAGAAGACTTCAACGTGGTTATTTGCGCACGGGATTTTGACGTAAGGAAAATATTGTTGCTTCCAGATGATGTAATTTTATTCTTTGTGCCCAGCAAGTTGTACATTTATTAGCAGACAAAAGAACGATTAAGGTTGTAGACACCACTTGATTTTCAAGGATACATCTTTGAATGATGATTGGAATGGGTTTTTGTTCAATTTTTTAAGAAGAAAAAGAGCTATAGAGGATTTTCTGTGACTTCAAAAAGCTTTGTATAAGCTTACTACTTAAAGCTGTGACTACATTGACCGGAGCGGGTAAAAATTGGATCAA
Organism: Morbakka virulenta; assembly: GCA_003991215.1. Taxonomy (NCBI): domain Eukaryota; kingdom Metazoa; phylum Cnidaria; class Cubozoa; order Carybdeida; family Carukiidae; genus Morbakka; species Morbakka virulenta. The sequence goes on along the minus strand of RDPX01000013.1, from coordinate 3,843,859 downwards.
GTCCCGAATATGAAATTTATTCTGGTAACATGTTTACAGGTTTTTACAATAAAATGAACTATGACTTTGTAAAAAAACCCACCAATCAATTGTGATATAGATTTGATTTTTTTTACACACTATTTTGGTTATGCTAATCAAAATTGCTAAGATACTCTTACCATTTATCTACTTTTACTTTTAATTACTGTATTTACTCGATGAAGCGAAGCATAAGTTAAAGTTAGTATACTGGGCTCAATATGGCCGTACTCTGTGCTGACCAAAATAATAAGGATTTGTATTGGCTTTTACTTTTTACCAATCTACATCCATTTTTTTACTCCGAATGTATCCCTAATCGCAATAGTTTGCGATAAAATTGCGTTTTTTATGTTGTACTGCAGTTCGACGATTTTTCATTTATTGCCATCAGTCTTTGATTTGAGATCCAAATCCTGTTCAGAAACATCAGAGAGTATAGCTGTATTAGTCAGATAGGATCAGGTTGTTATTTTTAATTGTTAGGAGAAAATTTTACATTTTCAATAACATTTAAAATATTTAGTATTTTATGGACAGCGCTAACACATGGCTGTTTTAAATTTTGTGAATTAACACTAAATATTCAAGTACCCGATTAGTTTAGTGTTGAATTTATAGATATTTAATAAAATCGTTATTTTTTTAATTTTTACCTTCTGAACTGTAGTGGAAAGTCGTCAAATACTTAAGATCATAGGATGTGCTTCGTTGAGTGAATACAATAAATATTATTTGGGATTTTCATTAAATTACATGTTTTTTTCCCTGTTTACCCAGTAATAGCGTGTTGCACAAAGGTAGTTTTAAGTATGTATTGAGTTGTATAAACTTTAAATTTTATCTATTTTCGATTCTTACAGCTGGATTTCCGAGACATTTTTCAGTATTTATTATGTCTTTGATAGTTGATATCGAGTTTATCAAACGGAGTGGTGAAGACAAGTTCACCAGTTCTCGTAATGTCATCTCTATGGTGTCGAATTTCATTATGAGTACCGTAACTTACGATATATTATACAAGACGACTCGATGTTTAGAATTTTTACTGTAGAAAGCAGTTTGCTTGATATAGATTTTCAGGATACATGCCAGTTTTTCTTACAAAATAGGGACAATGACGCCGTTTCATTAATTTGTTTTTATATGATGGGTGTTATTTTATGTAGTTCTTTTCAGGTCTTTGTTTAGCTGCGGTACACTTTTGTTTCTACCTTTATATCTGTGTTGCCATGCATGCTTTTTTCTTTTTTTTTTCATTAAAGATTATTACCATCAACATGCATTGCAAACTTTAGCGTGTGGGGTCGTTATCCCTATTTCTTTGTATACAAGAAACATGCATTTTTCTGAGAAGATAATTGTACGTACCTGGTATTTGTAGAAATTGATTTCATTGAGTAAAGTAATCAACACTCAGGAATCATGCGTGTTTGTACCCTTTTACTGTGAAATTCAGTGTTGTCTTCCTTACCCTCATTGACAATTTACGGTAAATTTTGTTCCTCGGAATGCTTTTTTCCAATTGTTTTGTCTGTGGTCGTTCAGCGTTAAGATGACGTAAAGAAATTGGTATTTTTAAGATTCATTCACCAGTAAACGGGTGGTTAAGAAATGAAGAAGTGAGCTACTGAATAAATCACCTAAAGACCGGGTTGTCGATGAGAACTTTGAGCATCAATTTGCTACAGGTGAAATTTAAGTATTCAAATAAGCTGTAAAAATCGCTCTTATCGAACAAAATATTTTCATGGTAAAACTCGCCATAACCATTAGAAGTAATCCAGTTTGCATCGAAACAAAATGCTACTTTTCTGCTGCAAGGTTTTTAGAAATTCTAAACTCAAATTAGGAATGAAAAGTATTCCAATTACCGACACAGTCACATATGTTCAAGTTGACCAACAGGTAGGGACTCGCATGCACTGTTGACACGGTGCGTTCAACCTAAAGCATGGAAAGTCGTAAAAAAAATTAACGCGTTTTGCTTGCTTTTTTACATGGCAAGAAATGTCAGAATAGAAAAATTAATTTCATAAAAACTGCACGTGTAATCTTTTCTCTACCCTAACCACTTTCCCTTTTTCACTTTAGGTTCTCTCAGTGGTTCTAGAACATTACTTGATTTAGTTGATAGTACCCATTTTGATTTCGGTGCAACCACACCAACATTAATTCTTTAAAGATCTGCAGCTCCAACATTTCTCCAACATTTCATATTCTTGTGAGATGGCACCAATGGTGTATGTACCTTGATGCACAAAAATTGGACCTGTGTAATTTAGATTCGCTGGTGAAAAATGGTTTTAATTAATTGCGGCTTGTTTTTCCCCGCGGCGTACAAAAATGCGGCAATAATAGAACCAAAGCTAAAAAATGTACAAGCAAGTAAGGTTAAATTTTTTCCGTCGTCTGCCTACTAAATTGATTAAGTGAGAGGGATCAACTTTTTTTGAAAAGTTACTCCTTACCTGTTGTGTTTGTTTTGTTTCTTTCCTTGGTGGTGAGAACTGTATTTCTGAAAGTGTTTGTGCCCTGTTAATATGCCAAGCGTTATAACCATTGTATACGACAACTTTATGAAGGTGTCTTCCTTTCTAAGGTAATTTATGAGTTTTAAGTAATACTTCTTGCTCTCCCAAACAGTGATGATGACGCTGTCATGAGATTAGACTGCATGGTGTGATGCATTGTCGAGGTACTGGTTGATGTGTGTTTGCTTCCTGTAAATGGTAATTGAAATGATACAATCTGCTTGCCGCTGCTAAGATATCGAGGAAGCATGGTCGTCTTTCACCTTTCCCCATAATGAATATAATGTTGAAGACTGAAGACTGGTGATATGCTCAAAGAAGCCTGGTAGGCGATCTTCTTTAATAGTTGGGAAGATCGTCAAGGTCTCTTACCCAGATAGTTGGCCCTTGCCGCGCTGTTGATAGTGATGTGGCTTCAAATGTCTAAGGAATATTCTAGCAATCACAGAGGATGTAGGACCTTCTGTGGTCACACCGTTGTTTTTAGTATATGCTATCGTTGAAAAGGAAGCAGATGTTTTTAGGAAGGGCTTGTGGTAGATTTGGAATGAAGGATCCAGTACAGTTCTTGACTCTTGTTCAAGAAGGTTCTCAACAATTCTTGTGGTGTCGTTGATGGGAGTACTTTTGTATTACTGTGACGTCAGAGGAGACCAATATTTCATCTGCCTGATCTTTGTTGTGTTATCAAGGCTATAACATCCGTAGTTGTTGCAGTGCTGAAGCTTTTTAGTGTGTATGGACATAAAGGACAGTCGTATAACGTGACACTGAATAAAGGGACTCGCAGATTAAGCTGTCTTTGGACGTATCGGCACATTAGGCTTTTGTACTTTTGCTGATCCATTGAACTGTGTTCAAGTCAAGTCGGGGTTTCAATATGTGGTAGAGGCAGTTAAAGAGACGGTTTTTCTGTATTTACCTCACTGCGTTCATTGGGTTACTCTTGACTGTGGTACAGTGGAAATTCCCCAAGTTAACATTTCTCAAAATTAAAAACTTCCCTTTGAGAGTATTTGTCCGGTCCCAACTTAATCCAATTCATTTTCTTATTGATTCAGTCTCTTTAACTTAAAACTTCCCTTCTCTGGAAGTCGACACTCTTTTTACGGCAAAACTGTGAAACAGCCTATTTGACAAATCGGAAAGGAGATCAGTGCCAAACGAGATGAAAGACTAGATTAAGAAAGCATGACCCTCCATACTTGGGAGAATTGACTAGCATGGTGCACTTTTCCCTTTGGGCTTCATTTTATCTGGCATTTGACCCTAATCCCCATACATAATTTTTGACAAGTGACCTCAGACATTTTCTTGATCATAGGCCAAAATGTTATGGTAGGTGTGGGTATTGAGTTAATTAGGCGTGTGACATCTCACAGTTATGACCTAATCACAAAGTTAAGAAGTGTAGTTTACAGTAACTGACGAGATGCTTTGCATTAGTTTGACAACAAATTCAAAACAAAACAACAGTCAAGAATTGCCTTACGAACCAGCAAAAGTGACTAAAACCATTCAAACTTTCAACCAACACAATGGCTCTGAAGAAAATTAAACAATTAAATCTCGCGGAGAAGATTTAGCTGATAAAAAGAATCCACGATCGGACTGGTGAGAGCCTTGCCCCAAAATACGGAATTTCGAGAGATACTTTCACAATGTCTTGAAAAGGAAAGCCGATTTAATGGAAGCGTATAAAGACAACAAGCCTGACACCAAGAGCCATTTAAACGATTTCATAAGTATGTGGTTTTGCAAAATGCGCGCGCTGGAGTACGCAACATCGCAAGGATTTTACCATTTTTCGGCATCGAGTGGATGGCTGAACAAGTTTTAGAGACGATGCCCTGAAGCGCGTGAGTCCACAGTCAGTCGTCTCCTATTTTTGTCGTTGCGGAATTACGATAATTCCCATTACAGAAGTCGACGACCCTTAGGATTAGGTGCCCATAGCTGACCTTGTCCGAAGATATCAATGCACCACCGGATCCTGTGAAGATAACATTACCAATTACGTTAACTGTGGGGCTAACCTAGCCACCAATCATTGATCACCAAGAGAATAACCTACAATCTACGGCCAAAGACGACGGTGATGTTGATGACGACGATTCTCATGACCAGCCACCACCAATCATATCAAGCCTTAGAAAAGCAGGGCAAACGCCAAAGGATTAGTTTCTACAAAAGGATATATTAGAACATGTCCAGTATACAACCAAAATAAACATATATATACTCGAAAAATGAATGTGGTCAACAAGCCAGAAGACAAATGGACTTATTTTCTTTTTTCGATCGGCAGATATTTACATTTAATTTTCTTAGTGTTATCGATGACTACATACGTAGTTAAAACTGATTTATTGTTTAGAAATTGTGTATTTATAATTACATATGGTTGTTATTCTTTTGTAAATTTTGTTTTGTAGTATTTCACATATGCAGTTATTTCCAAGGCAAGATGGAACGATGTCTTACACCAAATGTTCCTTGTATGAAACACATCTTTTCTTACAACAAAATGGGATCAGGGCAATATGATTCATTGAGGGTATTTTGTTTCGGTATTTTGCAAATGTGAAAAAGGATTTGAACCTTTCTAAGGAACGAAAAAACGGCTTATCTGGCATAAATTTATGGCTGAAAACAGGTGCAAGTTGTTGATAAAGAACGGAATGGGGAAATTCTTATATCGAATCCATACTTATACCTTTCTGTAATTTTGCTTTCAGTGGTTTTAGACATTTTTTTACAGAGGAACTATGAAAATTAAAAATGTCATTGTAAATACAAAGCTGAAAAATTAGCTTTTGCAATGCCAAAATAGTGATGAAAATTAATCATTTGCTATCTAACGCAGTAGTAAGTGTATGTGCATGGAACAATTAGTTGTGACGAAATATGGCAATCGTGCATGTTAACTACGGCATTTCAATTTTTCATCATTATCATCACAATTATCATCGGATTAATTGTGATCAAATATCCTTGACCATTTTTTTAAAATATGGCAGTCGTCCATACCAATTGACAATTGTTTTTTGGCCAGTTCGGTGTCAGCCATAAATTGGTCAATGAAGGCACGCGGAAGGGAAGATTTCCAGACAGATTTCCGGATTGCTTAAACCCTTTTTCTGAGCACCATCCACAAATTTCTTTTTGCTCTCTGCAATTTTCACTTGGGGTGAGTCAACCAAAAGCCCGTGTTATACTAATTTTCCGGATAAAAGGCATATTTACTGTTGCACAATTAAAAGATACTAAAATTTCCTTGACCATCAGTATGCAACAAACTTTTCTGTCTCAATATCCTCGGAGATAATATACACGGGAGAACCAGAATCCAAGGAAGAATAAAAAGTTAAATCCACTTTTGATGAAATATGTTATGTTATTTGAAATTATTCTAAACCAGGTTAAGCAGATTAAATACGTCCTGATTAATATTAATTATGACATGCTCTTTTCGAGCATGTTAACAAAGTCTCGTATTTCCTTCCGTTTTTGCTTTAAGAAATTATACATGAGCTGCTGGGACGAGTCTCGCTGAACTTTTAAAAATTCTGCCATTGTTAATATTGCTGTTTAAAAAGATTAGCTAAGGTCCTCAAAAAGTAAAGACAACGAGTTTCTTTTAGATAGAATGAAGCCCAATTGTAACAAATTCCCCCATATTCAAACATGGTGGCAGTCTGTGGGGGTAAATGGCTGGGTTTGTCGTACAAGATAAAAAGTTGCTTCAACATAAATGATATCTTCTTCGCGAGTTTTTTTGTATTATAGACAATGTTACTTCGTGCTTATGTTTGTTATGTTTACATAATATTGATCATACTCCAGCAAATTTTTTTATAAATCGTAGATACACAGTACTTTTCTTACCACTCAAAAAGTTTATTTTCAAAGTATATCTTGATAGCTAGAGTTATATAGTAGTCTTATATGATGGCATTGCCAATCCCTATGTCTTAAAGATTCTTTAAATTACTAAGGGATTTAACTTAGAAAACTTGATATGACTCCAGATATTCAAACAACCTTTTTCAGACGAGTGGAAGCAGGGCTGAAGTAAAATCTTAATTTACATCAATGAAAGGACGCCTCTTTCATTTCATATTGAATGCAATAGTTTTCTTTTATTATTCACTCCGACAAGTAAATAAACAAACAAAGTACATGAAAACCTCAGTCAAGAAGGCTCTAGCCACGATCTTGGGTAATTTTTTTGTTTTAAGAGGAGGAAACGTGTCTTTTATTCAATCACTTAATTACTTTGTTGGAGCATCTTTCAGATTGCATTTTTATGAATATAGTTATATACTACAGATAGAGAAAACCATGTCTTAATTTGTTTCAAATAAATGAACCAAAAATGAGCATATATTTCTCTGACAATATATTTCGGATTTTTTTAATCCATCTTCAGGTCTAAAAGCAATAAAAGAAAAAGTTTAAAAACAGTTAAAAAATATACATCGGTACAAAAACTCCATCATCTATATCGCACTACATACATACATATAATAAAATCACATACGCAAAGTATCGCAGGTAATTAGATTTTAATGACCAGCGATCTACTTCTGTATTCATCTTTTGTGTTTAGACACGGTTTGATGTTAAAAAAAAAGTGGAAATTATAANAGCGATCTACTTCTGTATTCATCTTTTGTGTTTAGACACGGTTTGATGTTAAAAAAAAAGTGGAAATTATAAAACTGAAGCTAATGCTGGTGAAATTCATAAATGATATTGCTTATTCACTAGAATTTATCAGCAGGTGAAAACAAATCTAGTGTTTGGTTTGATGGGGAAAAATTGTGATTTTGCTCCAAGTTAATCACCTGGCTCAAATCAAATATATTTGGAGAAAAAATTCCAAGTGGCTCTGCCGGACTGATTGGTTCTATTGCTTTTATTTGTTTGTACAAAGAGAGAGTCATTTCAGAAATTGATTTCAAATTGCATCAATATATTTTGTGTAAAAACTGGTATAAACTATATAATATAGTGGTTAATTCTCAAATTTCTTTGAAATTTTTTAAAGTTACCTTTAATATCACAAAAGAGCAATATCCAACAATTTATGATCAAATTCTAAAAAGGACTATGGTTTATCAATTATTAGTATACCATATATTAAATGGATTAATAACAGCTGAAGCAATCGTTAATGAGTACGATGGAGAAACATATTTGATTGGCCCAGGAGATGGATTTCGTATTCATATAGTAGACACACGTTTTGGAACCATGTGGTGTTGACATTTGCATTGTGTATTTCACGATGCAGTTGGATTAACCCTACAATATCCAAGGGGTATCAGAGTGTGTTACGAAATGTCGAACATACGCTGGACTCCAACTCAACTTTTTACAGATGAACCACTTGCAATAAAGAAAGTTCCATTTTATGTGGATGAAAAGATTGTTGATGCTGTAATGCAGTTTCTACAGCTAGGAAAAATGATGCTGACTAATTATAAAGGTATTTCAATTGAGTAGCTGGTAGGTAAGACCACAACAAAGGTTAATGGATTTCAAACCATGCCCACATATAATAGTGTCAGCTCGATGAAGCAGAGAAAACTGCTAGACGCATGTGTTGCGCCAGATCTTACTTATGGAGCACAGGCATGGACCACACCTATCCGGGACTTCGTTTTTGTAAAAGTCAAATATATTGCCTAAGTTTATCGAAATGAAAATACAGTTTTTCAAAATATTGACAAACAATTTTTGAGGATCAATTCAAGGAAGACTTGTCAGATGTCCTCTTTCTGAGCATGGTTGACCTTATCTGAAGTGCTTTGGTCCCCTGTGGAACTACACATATTTTGCAACGGCTGATTGATGTAGCAATTAATCATGGCTGCTACAAGATGTGTTGGATTAGCCCGGGCACTTCTCTCTGGGTGCACAGAGTACACGTCAGGAGTTAAAAAGGTTCGTTTGGAGACATTCATTTTCATCTACGAGCTTTACATCAGACCCTCATCTCAGTGTTAATTTTTAGAATCTGAATAAAGGTACCTTCTGGGAACCAGAATTCAATTACAAACGGGCACCTTTGTTGCTAAACCTCAACTCACTTAATAATGTCCTTTGTTGAATTGAATTTGTAGCTTAGAATTTTAATTAAAGCCAGTGAGCTATGTTTTAGGTATAAGTTTATTATATTTGTTATGTCATTAGCACTATTATATCCGAAGTCAGGGTTGCAATGTGCAGGGGACAAATGTGCAACAGCCTCACAACTACATTTTGGGGCTATGTTCACATGTGGCTCATGTGAAGATGGACCCAAATTGTAAAGTTTTCTGGGTACTTCTGCAGGGAGACTTTTAAAAAGACCCTCGATGTTTGCAGAGAATTTGACTTTTGTAAATACATATCACCTCGATTGCAACAGTTCAAATTAGGTCGTGCACTTTCGATTGACCGCCCAACAGAAATAGACCCGATATGGTTGGGTATATCAAGGGCTTTACGATACATCGCCATGACGTAAGTAGGAAATCATAAGTAACTAGCGTATTCAAGTAATCGTCTCAGAAAACGTTTACCGCTGAATGCCATTCAATACCAGACAATAACTACAAAGGTCATTTAGATGCCGTACATACTTGTTAGGGTTATGCCACAGGCTTCAGTTAAATTCTTGAGTGAATGCTTTGAAATGTTATTGGCTTAACCGTAAATGTGGCAGAATCAGTTTTGATAAACAATTACAATTTGAATGTAATTTTTTGTCAGGCAAAAATTTGTGCCAACCCTGCATGATTTACCAACATCTGCATTGGTTTTATTATGTAGTTCATACAACTCAGTTGTTTTGTTTATGCCAAAATAGCCCATTGAGTATCTTACAGGATTAAAATGGTAAAATGTCGTTAAAAGGAAATATGATGGACAGAGGAATGAAAAAAGAGAACATACAAGGCTGGGTCAGTTAGAGGGAGGACATTCACTGGTTAACCCATAGTGGACTAGAAGAAATCGAAGAAAATAAGGAGGGTTGACATATATTTAGGAATCAGTGGTATTAGTGCTCTATTTGAAATCAAATTTGGGACAATTATAAATCAATCATAATGAGTGTACATATAAAACCTTAGGGAAGTTCAGTTTGCATTCATTTAATTTTGGTTGCAATTTTTGATTTTTAAGAGCACCAATCTTCCAAGTGGCGCACAAATTTTTGGAATTTCCACTGATTGTGACTAGAAATACCCCTGGGTGTATTTATAATATTCATTTGAATGCCTTTTAATCTGTGATTATGGGTCTTGCTGTTTCTCAAAAAGTGTAAAGGGGGCTGTAGGCCATTGTATTGTGTTGCATGCTTAAAAGTTGAAACCAATGTCTGCATGGTGAATGAACTGTAAAGACTTTTTTGCCACATGAAGTGAATTTACATTTGTTAAGAATATGAAAGGAAGGAACTTTGAGTATTTTGAAGTTTGACAGTTTTTATGATACCATACACAATTGCACCATTGTTATGGTTGATGAGAAGGTAATTAAAAGGGTCATGTTGTGATGTTAGAATTCTCAGATGACAGGTGACAATAAGTTAGGAAACAGAACTCTTCACTTCCCCCCCCCCCCCCCCTTTTTTAAAAAAAAAAAAAAATACTTTTTTTTGATTGTCTCCTTTTTTTGCCCACTTTAATTATATGGAACATTATACTACCCATTGTTATATTTTTATAGTTTGCGTATCCTACTA
>RDPX01000013.1:3793665-3826545 GCA_003991215.1 Morbakka virulenta | reverse complement strand
TGATGAGGCAGTGTTTGTATAGGCCAAATGCCCTTCCTGACACCAACCCATTAAGGTAATGGGGACCAGTGTTTTTATTGAGACACCATCTCTAGGTGATTGCCATCCAAGGCTGAAGTGTGCTTCACCTGCCTGTGAGAGAAAGACTAAACCCTGCCAGTCCTTTAACTGGTATTTCATGCTTGAATGAGACCAAGCATGGTCTTCAGCGGCAATTGTTTAAAATTCTGTTGAGCTGTAAACAAAAGGAATAGATATGTGAAGCCTGGTATTGTCATAAAATGTGTTGGTTCAATAACTCATTTAAATAGTAAACTTGCTGATTATTTGTTACATCTTTGGGGTTTCAGAGAGAAAAACATACATAATTAGAATAATTTTTGAAGTAACACAGAATGAGGGCCAGAACATTCATTTTGGATAGGCATCTTGTGTACAAGCAAATTTTACTTTAAAAACTGGAAGTTTTTAGTAAGATCAATGACTAAAATGTAAGCAATAAAAATAGACTGCACTGATTCAAAAAAGTCTTAAAATTTATGTAGATATTATATATATATCACATCATCATCATATTCATCATCATCATATTCGGTTTAACGTCCGTTTTACATGCTAGCATGTGTTGGACGATTTCTTGAAATTGACTTCCAAGTTATCCTATCCTTCACCAGGTCTCTGCTGACACCTTTTTCTTTCAGATCCATCCTTATCACTTCCTCCCATGTTTTCTTTGGTCTTCCTCTGCCAGTGGTTCCTGTCACCTTGATTGTTCTGCATCTACTTGTCACATCAACAGATTAACAAATATAATTGTAGAGTGCTCAATATTTACTAAAATAGAGCCTATCTAAGTTAAAATTATATTTCAATATTTCTGATAAAAGTATGTAACTTTGAGTTTCTTCCACAACATACAGGTGGGAATGGTCGAAATATTTGAAATTCTGTTGAATAATTCAACAGAATTTCAAATCGTTCAAATATTTTGAAGTGAAAAGTGATCGACCATGCCCACCCATATGTTAATGGCAGCAAAACGTGCAACCTCTGTCGCACAGAGAAATTCCACATAATTACATCCAAACTGAAACTATTAAACAAAAGATCCAAACTAATCTCTACATGTCGACATGTTAATAAACACCTTTTAAAGAATTACAAATCTGTCCCACCAGACCATTGAGAATTTTAATGACTTAATAATTTTAAAGAATTTTTTAATTACTTTATCAACTTTATATAAGTGCATAGATTTTCAGCAGTTTTTGTGTGTACATCTGATCAATGTGTGAGCAAGAAACTCTGAGTTATGTACTTTTATCAGAAATATTAAAATATAATTTTAACTTAGATATTTTTTTTTTCATCAAAGCAGGTAGTGGTCTTTAAAAGTATATAAATTTCAACAAGAAAGACATTTTGTATGATTATACAAAGTGTCTTGCATAACATCTAATTCACTTTTGATCCCAAGTTGGTTCCTTAGTTCTATAGAGGACTGCCTACCCCTGAATTGGATTACATATCCCTCTGATTGTCTGCATTGTTGTATGTGCAACTCTACACATAATCTACTTCATTGCAAGCTATGTTTCTCTGTCATTGTGGGCAAGTGCTAGACATGTGGTTTTAAGGGTGTTATCTTGACATCATTTAGCATGCCAGCTTAGTGGTTGACTAGGGTGTGACTGCTGTCATGCACTGACAGCTACTTGAAGCCATGTGTAATAGTTGAGTGCCATTGGTCAGCTTATGGTTGTGACTGGGTGGCACCATGTCAGGACATTTACACCGAGTTTTTTACATACCTGTTCAATTTGTTATAACTTAGTATTCAAGAAATTTCCATTTTTATCCATTCCCCCATTTTTATGAGGAAATAAGTTGTGGTTGATCATAAGTATTTTATACTTTTTGTTTACATGAGTCCTTTAATTTTAAGGGGTTTTTTTACTACATAAGAACCTTTTTTGGTTTAGGTATATAGCCTTGCTGGACCTTGCACATCATCAATTGCAAGCAATATTATACAGAAACGGAATTTATCAGTTCATGAGTATCTAAGTCTTGGGCTCATTTCAGAAGCTGGTGTTACAATTCCAAAAGGAGGAGTGGCTAGAACTCCAGAAGAGGCATATGCAGTTGCAAAAGAACTTGGTATGAAAAAGCATATTTTTATGTTTCTCATAAGGTTAAATGTTTCAGAATGGTCTTTTTCACTTTCATTTAGACCTGAAGGCAGTACTTAGCCATATGTTTGCTTACAATGGATGAAAATGGAAATAACTTAGAAGAGTGCTTTTATATACATGGTGCACATAAAATATTTTTTAGATGTGCTGGACCCATGGAGGCATCACTTCTTTTTTTATTTTTTTATATTGATAAATAGTTAAATTGACAAAGATTTATATATATATATATATACAAGGTAAAACACAAAAATAGGAACTGTGATTGCAACTAATAGTTTCACAATATTTTGATAATCAGGCAGTCTACAATAAAATAAGTAAAAGCATCACTCTTTTGTTATCGGAAGGTTATATACATTTTTGTAGGGAAATTTATGCATGTTCTTTTTCTTAGGCTTCAGCTGCATTGTTGGGCAGTTCTGAAAAATTGCTATATTTTAGGTTACTAGTACCTCCTCATAATAGTACCTGTGTTATAACATTAAAAATTAAATGGATGTCCAAGGCCCTCCAATTCTTCTGGTACATACATATACCACTTCTTAATTTCCCCATGGTGTTAAAAGCAAACATTTTGCTTCCTTTACTCCGGAAACATTATTTTAGAAAAGCAACATTAAACACAACAGCAGGGTTCAAATTCATAGGAAGCTCTGTCAGAATTCATTTCGGCCATAGCAGATTTTTTTGCATGGTTTTTTATTTCTATGATCCACATGAGACTAGTCAAATTAAACACAGAGGAAGGGATTTGTAGACTTGGAAATAACACCAATTTAGTAGGAATAATCAAGTACAGAAGTGCGTTTATTCATTTTCGTGTCTCAGCTACAACATTTCTGCCCAGTAGTTAGTTGGCACATGATATTGCCAATGGTGTGGGCTCCTCTAAGTCAGCAAAGTTGCAATTTGGGGCATCTGGACATTGCAGGAGGTGGTCCATAGTCTGTGTGGCATTACAGCTGCAGGTGTCAGATGTTTATAATCCCATTCATTCCATGACAGATTTGCATCTATGAGAAACAGTATGTAGCCAGTGTAGACTGCACCATGTTGTCCAGCTAAGATCGTGGCCATTAGCAAGTTGTTCTTTGGGAACTACACCTCTGCTCTCAAAAGCTGTTGAGTTTGGTGATTCACCCCATAGTTCCTTCCGTATGGTTTCTCATTGAGATTGAGAAGATGATATATATAACAATTAATTTTTGTTGCATGGCAATAAATTGTCACTTAGCAACTTGTTTGAATCTCATCACGTGTACGTTTTTTTCTTGTCAGTTTCTTGATAAAGTCTGTTGTAGACAGACGAAAATTTGAAATAATAAATAAATATTTGATTTACTCAAGTAAATGTTGGCATACTTTCTTTAGTCATTTCCTGTGTCAAATATTATTGTTATTAGCTGAAGGAGTTTGTCAGTGTNAATTTGGGGCATCTGGACATTGCAGGAGGTGGTCCATAGTCTGTGTGGCATTACAGCTGCAGGTGTCAGATGTTTATAATCCCATTCATTCCATGACAGATTTGCATCTATGAGAAACAGTATGTAGCCAGTGTAGACTGCACCATGTTGTCCAGCCAAGATCGTGGCCATTAGCAAGTTGTTCTTTGGGAACTACACCTCTGCTCTCAAAAGCTGTTGAGTTTGGTGATTCACCCCATAGTTCCTTCCATATGGTTTCTCATTGAGATTGAGAAGATGATATATATATATATATATATATATATATATATATATTTTTTTTTTTCATCTTGTACAGACAGGAAGCTGTGTCTTGACTTCAGTCAAGTTAGAGGTGGACCATGGTTATGCAATGGGTGACACTCATCAGTGATTTTTATTAACCTTTTCTGATTAGAGGCAGGTGTCCTTCTTGCATGTGGTGGGGCTATGCCTGACAGAGCATACAGAGTATGGGCTGGTGTGGGTCGTATTGTTTCTATTGTCCCTACAAGTGTTATTGAGTGAAATATCCACTTGCTTAGCATGTGTTGACCTGCCCCCGGTGGAGCATGCATACTCGCTGACTGAAAAACATAAGGCAAGAGCAGTGGTGTGCAGTGTTGATGGGTTGGCTCCCCACTTGGAGGTTGTCAACTTGTGCAACCGATTATTCCTAGTGGCAATCTTTGCCTTAACATTAGAGCAGTGTGATTTGAAAGAGAGTGTTTGATCCAGAGTGATGCCCAAATACTTTGGATGTGGATGGTGCTCCAGTGGTTGTTTTCATGTTATATTGAGAGTTCATTTTGCCTCCTGATTTTTCAGGTAAAAAGCACAAACTTGGACTTTAGCTGGGTTTGGCTTCATGCCATTGGACTCATAATAAGCAGTAAGCTGGTTCAGGGCATTCTCAAGGGTGTTTTCAATCTTAGTGAAGGACCACTGTTGAGTTGTTATACAAGTGTCAACAGCATCAATGAAACACCTGCATTCACTTGGTAATGGTAAATCATTTGTGTAGATGTTAAAGAGAAGAGGTGATAAAACACTTCCTTGTGATAGGCCATTGTGATGTGGGCACCATCTGCTTCTCTGACCATTAAGTTCAATGAAGAACTGTCTACTTTCCAGCATACTTCCTACTGTATGACACAGATCCACATCATTTGTGATGGTCAAAATTTTGTGTATGAGCCATTGATGTTGTACAATGTTGTATGCAGCTTTAAATCGACAAATGTTGTTAATGTTACATGTGCTTCATCAAAACTCTTCAGTTTGTAGCTTGAAGCATTGTTACAACTGGTGTTTGGCAAGTCATTGTTAACTACAAGCCAAGAAGAACATTGATCATACACAACCTGAAGAGGATGACATTCATATCAAGGTATGAGTGTACACTAATTGACAGTGGTAGCAAAATGGACAGTGACAATCAACCTCTGGGTCGACTGTATGTCGAAGATAATCTTGTGAAATCTGTGTGGAATCTGCTGGAGCTGAACTTGTTGGGAATCCTGAAGATTATCCTGTGGAGCTACTGAAGAGCAAGTGGAGCATATTGTTTGCTGGGAAGTACTGTTTTTGCAACTTTTCCTGGTTTGTTTGGGTTTGAGTTGCATTAATTGTCCAGAAAAAACAAAACAAAACAAAACAGTGACACATTTTGCAGTTAGCAATGACATCATTGAACCAACCACCTAGTTTTGATCCTAGTCGTGGTGATAGTTATAATGATTGGAAGTCGGATGTGGGGATTTGGAGATTATATATGAAGGATGATGTCAAAAAGATCAGTCCTGCATTGTATTTAAGTCTGCTTGGAGATGCTTGAGAAGCAGTATGGTCAATTCAAGCTAAAGAGTTAGCATCAGAAGATGGTTTGGATGTATTATTAATGGAGCGGGATAAGGTCTTTCTAAAGGTTAAAACAATGCAGGCATTTCTTGCAGTTAAAGCATTTGTGGGGTTTCATAGAGAGAGTGGTGTTGTTTTTACGAAGTTCCTCTTTGAGTTCAATAACAAGTACCATGAGGTTAAGAAATATAAACTAAAATTTGAAGATGGTGCCCTTGCATACTTCTTGCTGGTTTCTGCAAATTTGTCATTGGATCATGAACATTTGGTTAGAGCCACTGCAAAGCTG
The DNA here is from genome assembly GCA_003991215.1 of Morbakka virulenta. Classification (NCBI taxonomy): domain Eukaryota; kingdom Metazoa; phylum Cnidaria; class Cubozoa; order Carybdeida; family Carukiidae; genus Morbakka; species Morbakka virulenta. Next base: position 3,820,756 of record RDPX01000013.1, on the reverse strand, counting down.
AGTTTTGATGATGTAAAAGACACACTCCAGAAAGTCTTGGGGAATTTGGAGATGATAGCTGTTGTAATAAAAACCCGAGTCATTGAGTTGATTTTCAATTTTCATAGGTTTAATCAATCTTAGAATTTGACAGGACAAACATGGTTACCTGGTGACAAAGGTAAAGAACAAATTGTTACAAGCTCATGGATAACAAAGATAGTAAAAGTACATAATAACAATTACAGTTAATCAACATATATTACAACATTCTCCTTCAGATCAAGAACTATAACTTCTTGAGTTCAGGCACATAGTCAGCAAACTCAGCTGTTGATAATTTTCATTATTCTCCATTACTGACAATAGATGAAATGCCTTAAATTTTACTTGTTCCAGTCCTTATTAGTTACCAGTAAATTTTCTTTTAATTACTAATATTTACGACATCTTAGGCAACTAATAAAAAGTCCTAAAGTTGTATCAATATTGAAAATGTTGTCTAAAAGTTAATGTATACTTAAGCTGTAAAACACCTGAAACACACACTGTAGGCTATGTTGCCTCTTCAGGGGAGGGCATTATTATGGCCCAGGCTGGCTTCCCTGGCTTTAATACAATCAAACAGTTCTATTCCTGAGTACATATGGCCAAATTCTTTGCTGCTTTATAAGATGATTATTACAGGAGCAGGTGTGATAGCTGGACTATTTGAAGTACACTCAACAGTATCAGGTGATGGCTGAGGATCAGGCTGAGTTGACTCTGTTGATTCATTGGCACTTGTTTCTTGTGCAGTTTCACACTGTAAAGACGTAGGATCCCCTTGTTGTAAGGTGTCTCCTGGTGGAGCCAAGTGCCAAGTGGACACAGTAGATTCCTTACCGTCAGGATACCGGATATGAGATGAGTCCAAGTGTCTTACCTGATAAGCAAGAAAACTTCTTCTTTACCAAGTCATCAAGAGGTGGAAGAGGAGGAAGAGCACAGTTTCGTGGCAGAGGATCAGTTAGCTGGAGAGTGCGTGACTGTGACCAGCTGAGAAGTAAGAATCCTATTGGAGAAGATGGTTCCATTGTGTGATGCCATGAATGCGAGAGCATTAAACATTTTGTTTTGGGATGTCCTCACTGAAAGATTGAGAATGCCAACATGACAGTGCATTTGACTTTAATAGTGGGTAACAGGAGTGTAGAGCAAGACAGGAATTTGGTAGATACCTTAGGAAGAGGTATTCTTGATTCAGCTTGTACAAAATCTGTTGCCGGAAAAGTGTGGATAGAAGAGTTTCTTGCTACCCTGGGAAAGGATCAGCAAGGTTGTGCAATGCAAAGTGTGAGGCCCAGTACCTCAGTGTTTCAATTTGGCGATGGAAGGGAGAGCAAAAGCAATAAAGAAATAGTTCTGCCTTTGTTTATTTGTGGAAAGTAAGTTGATTGTACATGTTGATGTGGTGGAGAATGACATTCCTCTCTTGATTCGTAGACCGATGATGGCTATGTTAGGAATGACACTTGATACTAAGAATCATGAAGTTGTGGTTGGCAAAGAAAGATTTCAGTTGTATTTCAATGCTGCTGGTCACTATACCATGCCAGTATGCCAGTGGACGAGTGAAAGTTGTCACATAGTACTTCGTTTAGAGCAACTTGTTCTTGCTTCAAAAGAGGAAAAACTTACCAAGGCTTCTAAGCTGCACCGTCAGTTTGCACATGCATCAAAGGAATGACTCATCCAGTTGGTGAAAAGTGGAGGATGCAATGACAAGGAGTTCTTTGCAGCAGTTTCTGATGTATGTGAGAAGTGTGAATTCTGTCTGAAATATCAACATCCCAAATATAGACCAGTTGTCGTTTCCCAAACCCACAAAGTTCAACGAGTGTGTTTCTATGGACTTGAAGGAAGTAACCAAGGGCAAGCAATGGAAATTGCATCTTGTGGATGAAGCAACACATTTTACAGCAGCTGCTGTAGTTGATACCAAAAGAACTGACATCATTAAGGATCTTCTTCAGATCTGGCTTGCATATTTTGGAGCTCCAAAAGCCTTTCATAGTGATTGTGTGGTGGTTGTGTGGTGGTTGTGTGGTGGCAAATTTTGCAGTGAATTGATGAGAGAAATGCACGAGAAATTTGGTATCAAAATTAGCACAACACCAAGTGAATCTCCATTTAGTAATGGTATGGTGGAGAGAGGCAACATGCTGCTGTTTGAGACAATGATGAAGACTGCAGAGGATGCAAAATGCAATGTTGAAACTGCTCTGTCTTGGGCTGTGTGTGCAAAGAACTGCCTGCAGAACACATTTGGATATTCTTCAAACCACTTGTGTTTGGAAAGAATGTCAACCTGCCATCTGTGTTATCTAGTGATCNCCAAAAGAACTGACATTATCATTAAGGATCTTCTTCAGATCTGGCTTGCATATTTTGGAGCTCCAAAAGCCTTTCATAGTGATTGTGTGGTGGTTGTGTGGTGGCAAATTTTGCAGTGAATTGATGAGAGAAATGCACGAGAAATTTGGTATCAAAATTAGCACAACACCAAGTGAATCTCCATTTAGTAATGGTATGGTGGAGAGAGGCAACATGCTGCTGTTTGAGACAATGATGAAAACTGCAGAGGATGCAAAATGCAATGTTGAAACTGCTCTGTCTTGGGCTGTGTGTGCAAAGAACTGCCTGCAGAACACATTTGGATATTCTTCAAACCACTTGTGTTTGGAAAGAATGTCAACCTGCCATCTGTGTTATCTAGTGATCTACCTGCTTTATCGTCAGCCACTAGTGGTGAGTCGTTAGAGAAAATCTGGATGCCCTGCATTGAGCTAGAGAAAACTTTGTGAAAGCTGAGTCTTCTGAAAGAATAAAGCGAGCATTGAGATTGAATGCCGGGACATGTGCAGAAGTTCATATTTGTGCTGGTGACAAAGTTCTCTACAGAAGAAGAGCAAAGAAAGGGTGGTCTGACCCTACTAAAGTCCTTGGGAAAGAAGGAAATTTCATTCTGATTAGACATGGGAGTGCTTACTTCAGATGCCATCCATGCCAACTCATGAAAACTGTTGACAGTAAAGTAGATTGCAAGTCTGAAGCTGATGCAAACATGTGGAGATCATCATCCAAGCTGTTTGGTGGTGGTCAGGCTGACTCTGAAAATGATAGTGACAGTGAAAGTGAAGTTGGTGATGGATTGACTGATGAGGACGGGGAACTTACCAACTCTGGTGAAGTAGAGATAGAATGTGGAAATGCAGCTGTGGATGAAAAACTTCATGATTGGAGAAGTAGTATTAGCGAGATCACTGAAAACAAGGATGAAGAAAGAAAAATGAATGCTGTCTTGGGAGATCAAGAAGAGGCAGTAGACCCAGAACAGGAAGGAGATCAAATGATTACTGAAGAATTGAATGCAAATAATCTGAAGCCGAAAATCAACAAAATTGTGCATTATGGTCTGGAAGATGGAAGGATGTTCAAAGCCAAAGTTTTGTCCATTCAGCCAAAGAGACAAGGAAAGTGGAAGGATTGGGTGAACATTCAAGTTGTTCGTGACATGGAACCCACATCTGTGAATTAGGAAGAAGTGCTATAGTGGCGCCAGCTGAATCATGAAATAAATGAAGTCTTGGTCTTGTCAAGTGTTGCTGAGAAAAAGCAAGATGTCGTTGCTGTTCTTCGCCTAATATTTTCTGTTGTGCCTACTATGGATTGGGAACTTCATTCTCTTGACATTGCTGCAGCCTTTCTTCAAGGACAGGATATTAGGTGAACAGTTTATGTAAGACCTCCAAGTGACGTATGCAAAGAGAACATGCTCTGGAGACTAAAGAAATGCATCTATGGTCTAAACGATGCTCCAAGAGAGTGGTATAATCATGTGGCTCAGAAGATGATTAGCCTTGGAGCAAAAGTCAGTCGGTATGATCAATCTTTCTTCTTGTGGCATCAAAATGAAGTTCTGGTGGGTGTAATTGTTGCTCATGTAGATGATTTCCCATACTATGGCACACCTGCTTGGTACTGTACNATTGTGTGGTGGTTGTGTGGTGGTTGTGTGGTGGCAAATTTTGCAGTGAATTGATGAGAGAAATGCACGAGAAATTTGGTATCAAAATTAGCACAACACCAAGTGAATCTCCATTTAGTAATGGTATGGTGGAGAGAGGCAACATGCTGCTGTTTGAGACAATGATGAAGACTGCAGAGGATGCAAAATGCAATGTTGAAACTGCTCTGTCTTGGGCTGTGTGTGCAAAGAACTGCCTGCAGAACACATTTGGATATTCTTCAAACCACTTGTGTTTGGAAAGAATGTCAACCTGCCATCTGTGTTATCTAGTGATCTACCTGCTTTATAAGACCTCCAAGTGACATATGCAAAGAGAACATGCTCTGGAGACTAAAGAAATGCATCTATGGTCTAAACGATGCTCCAAGAGAGTGGTATAATCATGTGGCTCAGAAGATGATTAGCCTTGGAGCAAAAGTCAGTCTGTATGATCAATCTCTCTTCTTGTGGCATCAAAATGAAGTTCTGGTGGGTGTAATTGTTGCTCATGTAGATGATTTCCCATACTATGGCACACCTGATTGGTACTGTACTGTGTTGTTCTGAACTGTTTGCTGAATTTCAAATTAGCAAACATGTGAAGGGGTCTTTCAGGTATGTTGGATTGAATATTGAACAGAATCAGGACCGGCTGTACGTTGATCAAAGTCAATGTGTTGCAAGTTTGGAAGAGATCCCCATTTCTGCTGATCGCAAATAAGATGTTAGCAGTTTGCTTACAGAAGATGAAAGAAAGAAACTCAGATCCATTTGCAGGCAACTGTTATGGTTGACCTCTCACACACATCCGGATGTAGCATACCAAGGATGCAACTGTGAGTAGTCTTTTGGAAGCTAACAAGGCAATCCGTAACTTGAAGGTGAAAAATGTTAAAATCATTTTTCCAAAGCTGGGAGATCCAAAAGAAATTAAAGTCGTTGTATATGGAGATGGTTCGCATATTTCATTACCCAATGGAGACTCTCAAGGTGCCCACATAGTGTTTCTGAGTGGTGGTGGTCACTTTGCTCCAATCTCATGGAAGTCGAAGAAGTTGGAAAGAGTTACCAAATCCCCACTTGCTACAGAAATTTCTGCTGTTGCTGATGCAGCTGACTATGGCCACCTTGTTGCTGCAATGGTCAAAGAGATTTTTAACTTAGAGGCAACTCCACATGTTGAATTATGTACAGACAGTTGGTCATTGAAAGACAACTTGGAGAGCATGAAAGTAATTGGAGATCCAAGACAATGTGTGGATGTGGCCAGACTCAAGGAAATGGTGAAGCTGAAAGAAGTCAGTGTAAAATGGGTACCAGGTAATCTACAATTGGCTGACAGCCTAATTANAAGAAGTTGGAAAGAGTTACCAAATCCCCACTTGCTACAGAAATTTCTGCTGTTGCTGATGCAGCTGACTATGGCCACCTTGTTGCTGCAATGGTCAAAGAGATTTTTAACTTAGAGGCAACTCCACATGTTGAATTATGTACAGACAGTTGGTCATTGAAAGACAACTTGGAGAGCATGAAAGTAATTGGAGATCCAAGACAATGTGTGGATGTGGCCAGACTCAAGGAAATGGTGAAGCTGAAAGAAGTCAGTGTAAAATGGGTACCAGGTAATCTACAATTGGCTGACAGCCTAATTAAGAAAAGTGCTTCTTGTGACCAACTTTTGAATGTGTTGGTCAAAGGCATGTTCTAAAGGGCTGGCCATGGACATGTAGTGTAATATTAATAGTGTAAATAGAATTGTTGTGTTGCAGCTATGAAGTAAACAGGTAGTGAATTGAATGACACCATCCTGTAGTTGATTTTTTGGAAATAATTGGAAATATTGAAGTTGTCTTTCCCTGGACAATTGGTGCAATGCCTTAGGAGCAAGCCAGTGTTAATGTTACATGTGTGTTTCATCAGTACTGTTCAATTTGTAGCTTGAAGCATTGTTATAACTGGTGTTTGGCGAGTCATCGTTAAACCACAAACCAAAAAGAACATTGATCGTACACAACCTGAAGAGTATGACATTCATATCAAGGTATGAATTAATAATTAATTGACACATGTCATTTGTGATGGTCCAAATTTTGTGTATGAGCCATTGATTTTGTACAATGTTGTATGCAGCTGTTAAATCAACAAATGTTGCTCTGGTAATGAGTTTTTCTTGGTAACCATCTTCAATATGCTGCATCAGGTTTGTGAGTTGTGTTGAGCATGAATGCCCTGAGCAAGGGCTGGCCTGTTCTGGGATGAGTTTCTCATCAATGGTGATGCTAATCCTTCCAAGTATCATACTTTCAGTTTGTATATAATACTTATTGCGGAGATTGGTCTACTTTAATTGGGGCACTGATGGATAGGGCAAAAGGTAGATGTTGACTGTGGGGCATTGGTTTAAGAACTTCTTTTGTACACATTGGGCTGATATTACGACTGATGAACGTGATGTCTGGGTTATAACCTCTTTTCCAGTGAGAGCTGTTAAATGAAAATAATTGTTTCTGATCATGAACAAGTGTTAGTCCCATGGCCTCTACCCATGCCTCTACTGCAGCGTCATCATTGTTGGTCTCTCCATAACCCCATAATGTGCTATACGAATAAAAGTCACCGATAGTTAGGTGGTATTTCCGTTTACAGTTTGCTGGAAGCTCATTGAGGTGGGAGCAGCTGTTGGGTGGTTTGTAGATCGATGTGATTGCCAGATCTTTCAGGCACACAGTAATTGTTTCAATGTTATTATCACTGCTGTTGATATAGGTTTGCTCAATGGGTAAGGAGGGTTTGGTAAACACTACACTCCCATATTTTTTATGTGGGATTTCTGTGGCCAGAGTTTTCCCTTTTAAATAGGGTTGCTTACAGTTTTTGTCTCGATTTGTCTCTTGTATGCAAAGGATATCATAATTTGCTGATATTTGGGCCAGTATTTCAGCTTTCCGGTCAGAAAATCCTTTAATGTTAAAGGAGAGTATGGAGCATGCCAGTTCTGAAAAAAACCCACAGTTTTGCTGACATGCTGTTGCTGGGAGAGTAGTCATAATGTTGAAATATATCACTGAAGTGAGCATGTAGCTGTAGTTTGAGTGGTTGGCACAATCAGCAAGCCTTTCGGCTTTGCAGAGGACACCACAAGCAGGTTTGTGTCATGTCCTCCACTACAGAGGTACAACAGAGAAATAAAGATGAGGATTTTACATACACTGCTATTTCTAGTACTTTTGTTATGACAGTGAAAGATAGATTGTAATTAATACAGTGAGGAAAGTTGACACATTTAAGCAGTGATATTAGTAAAGGATACATCTGTATTGGATGATATGCATTGCTTATCAAAGGTATCAACCATTTTGGGGTATAACATTTGAGATGACAATTTATTTTGGAAATATTTCATTAACTATTGGGGGTACCAAATCAAGCCTTGGGTGAGTTGGATGCTTAGAGAATTGTTTCAATACTAGAGTATTTAAACAAAAATGAACAGCAAGGCTACCTACCTTGTTCAGTCAGATGAATCAGTCACCTGGTATAGGTGAATGAATGAATGTAGTAACTAATGAGTAAATAACTACATACCATTTTACATAAAAAAATATCAAAGCATTCATTTGACAAACAATGAAGTGAATAGGATTTCCATGTAAAGATAGATGTATTTAAAGATAGACATATTAAGTGAACTGCTACAAGCCATTGTTAGAACATTGATTTGAAATATGAATTTTCATCATCATCATCAATTTGTTTTAGATCATGATGCCAATTTAATTGGGTTAGATCTTCCCACTGATTCTCTTCCATTTGGCCCTATCCATGGCCCATTCTTCAGATATTTTAAGCTCTCTTATGGCCTCTTTTATGCAGTCATTTCAGGTCTTTTGGAGTCTTCCACAGGCGTTTCTTCCTTCCAGCTCTAGATTTTTGGCTCTGTTAATAATGCTCTGGTGGTCTCCGTCTGACATGACCATACCACATTAGCCTTCTTTTCTTTAAGATCTTCTTAACATCAACAATTCCACATCCCTCCACTACTTCCTCATTTGACAGCCCCTCCTCCCATTTAATTCCACTCAGGTATCTGAGCATGCGACAATCGCAGCTTCTGATTTGGTCATCTAGTTTCTAAGATAAGGCCCATGTTTCTGATCCATACAGAAGAACAGGTCTGATACAGGCTGAAAAGATATGAGCTCTGCTTCCTATGAATTTTGTGAACAGATATTTTGTCAAGAAGCTTTGTAGCATGGTACATCTTCAGCAAGTTCAATCAGACCTGAGCTCTACTTTAGTAATCTGTAATGAGTACAGTTTTGCTTTCCAAGTTCAAGAATAGTAATTGGAATCAACTGATAACTCTAGAAAAAAAGAGTATTATATCATGTGATGAGTATTTGCCACCCAGAAAATGTTTTTGAAAGAAGCAGACACACACATTTTTTTCAGAAAACCTAAGATTAAAAAGCTTTACGCAACAAATTTGAAGGCAAAATTTTAATCCAGGAACAACTTAAAAGAATCATGTCAAGACTGGAGAATTAATGTTTTTGACAATTGATAATCACACCCTTGCTGGACATGTCAAGTTGATTTATCGATTCTGATGTTGTTTTTAGTTTTTTCATCTCAGATTTTCTACTCAAATTTTGTTCTGAATGTATCACAAATCACAAAGCCACTGAAGAGAGATTTTTATTACTATTTGCCTAGATTCAAAAGATTTTGTTATTAAAGCACAAGTTTTAGCAGGAGGTAGAGGCAGAGGAGAGTTTGAAGGTGGACATAAAGGTGTAAAAATCCTTTATTCGTGAGTACCACTTAATTGCTTTCCACGTTTTAAGTATATTAAGTAATTTGTTAAATAGCTTTGTTGTGAATGACCCTTTTTAGCAAGTATAATGATGGTTTTTTGAGGCCAGTATAACTATGATTGGGAAACGTTTGAATCTAATTTGTTGTGTTACATTTCACATCATTATTATTACTGGCACTGCGTTATTCAAGGAAAGTGCACCAAAATGAAATTCAGTTGACCCTATCACAACCAAAGACAGATTTGGGAGACTCAATAATTTCATAGTCTCAGGGCCTCGTGCAAAATAAATGAGACTTGGTAGACATAAGACAGTACCCCCATTTAAAAGTCTAAAATAAATACATTTTTAAAGTTGATTTTCTTTTGAATTACAGGATAAAAACTTTGCAGGTTTTTCCCAAAAGTAAATTTGCTATTTTTTAATTTTTCTTGTTTTCTGTAAAATATAAAGAGCTGAAGAAGTTCAAGAATATTCATCTCATATGCTTGGTAAAGTGTTGGTAACAAAGCAAACTGGTGAATTTGGACGGCCCTGTAATGAGGTTAGTTGTTTGGGTGTTTTGAGGTTATACAAATTTATTTGACAAATATTTGATTTGAAGTACAGACCAGGGGGACTGGCACTAAACTATTGTCCATTCTGACTGAAGGCCTATTTTTTATCATAGTAATGGCAAAGTTTTAGATCACCAGGTTACCATACAAGGCATTTTGGTTTCAAGCCTTCCCTTGACACTGAAAGAATGCTTGTTTCTTTATTAGAAGTGCCTGACTATTATGCTGAGTTAGATTTTTGGAAAAATATTTGGTGAAGAATGAAATCAGTAATATAAAGGAAAGGTAGTTAAACCTTTATCTCTTGTAATTTTGGGGATTAATGATTTTTATTCTTCATATGGGTAAGCCTCGCAATTCAGTGTAAAGAAAAGTGCTTTCACCTCAGGTGAAATTGGTTTTTAAGCATGAGTTTAAATGTTATATGTTAGTTCATTTTATTAGTAATTTCTCCCTCTTTAGAAGTTTGTGTCATGAACTGTATACTTACTGTGAAACAAAAGTGAAAAGCACTTTTGTTTCACAGTAAGAACCCCTTTTTTGGTATGATGGGCTTTAAGCACTGTGGGATTTGTTGGTCTAATTCCCTTCTTAACACAATTAAGTGTTGAATGGTGGTTGTGCTGTCTTGTTTTCATAGTCACTAAATACACAACCCATGTCTGGAAATATTAAAGGGGTATCTTGTATTTATTTCCTTAGGTTTTAATTTGTGAAAGATTGTACCCCAGAAGAGAGTACTACTTTGCATTAACACTTGATAGAGCAGCTAAGGTAAGGACTGGTAAGCGTTTTTGGTGAATGCGACTATGGTATGGTGATTGGCATTGAAGCTACAAGCATGAATAAATTGTAACAAGCTCCTTTGTTTCAGCTTATGCAAGCTGTAGTTGACTGGAGTTTTCTGTTGCCATCTGCAGATTATTGTTCTGGATTTTCAGTATTACTGCACTGGTTGTAGGTCAAAGTGAACACATAAATTTTGACTGCGTCTTTTTCCATATTTATTGTTGTTGATGCATTTATTGGTTCAAATTTAACTGGACATAAAACAAAAAAGCATTTACATGACATTTTAGAAGGCAACTATAGTACCAACTTTTAATAGATATTGCTTTTGTTGTAAGTAATAAGCACACTTCCTCTTGATTATATTTGTTTCAAAAGTAATACTGTTTAAAGGAATGACTTTTTGGATTTCATTAACTATCTACTGCATGCTGCAATGTTCAGAGCCTAAATCAAATGTGAGACCACTTTCAGGCAAGGTCATGTTCATTGTTGTTACAATATGGTTTTCACTGACACCTTTTGATCCATGACATTTGTGTATTTACCAATAAGCATCAGGCTGTATTTGTTTGACATGAATAAGATGCTTACATTTTTTGGACATAGTTTGAAACTCCTTTGTCAATGTGTATAGGTTATATCCCTGACTATTAAAGCTGATGTATTTGTTTTTTTGAATTCTGTATTGCAATGGATAAAAAAAATCGGATTTAATTTTTTTGATTTGGTCGATTTTAATAGAAATTTTAAAAATAAAACTGCAGGATAGAACCAAAATGCCCTACCCTACCTTTGACAGTGCTGAAACATTACAAAGTTTTGTTTACATTCCATATCAGTTTTTCCTGTTAATCTTGTGTAGTTATTTCAACTTCTTATGAAATTTCTCTTATTTGACGGCACGTTTTATTGATATTTTGAAAAAGGATGGTTTTATTGAGTTGACCTGTCTCTATTTATGTTTGTTACATTGACGAATTCACAGTGACCNTTGTATAGGTTATATCCCTGACTATTAAAGCTGATGTATTTGTTTTTTTGAATTCTGTATTGCAATGGATAAAAAAAATCGGATTTAATTTTTCAAGTGATTTGGTCGATTTTAATAGAAATTTTAAAAATAAAACTGCAGGATAGAACCAAAATGCCCTACCCTACCTTTGACAGTGCTGAAACATTACAAAGTTTTGTTTACATTCCATATCAGTTTTTTCTGTTAATCTTGTGTAGTTATTTCATCTTCTTATGAAATTTTTTATTGAAAATGGCCAGTTTCCTTTACTGTCAGTACCAGGCGTATGTCAGCAGCAGACAATTTGAATGATGCCGAAGTGGAAGAGTTCCCATGGGAGTGGAAGCAAATATTCAAAGACTTAGAAAGCGAAATATATTTGGGTCATGAAAGTAGCTGATGGAACAGAGAATGCGTTTTGCAAATTATGCCGTCAAAGAATTTTACCCAAAGCGTATGAAAAGCGTGAATATATATAACTCCACCATATCATTCCCTTTTCTCAGAGTTCAAGTAATGTCAAAAGAATAAAGCGAGCACTAAAAAAATTGAAATGGAAATGGTTGTGGGATTTGTTTGGCGTAGCGCTTTGTGGTCCTGTTGATCATTTAGGAGAGCTAGTAAAGAGAAACGGAGAAGATAGCAAGGTAGGAAATATGAGATTTGAGGGAAATGTGCGAATTCGGTAGTTATTCTCAAAATTGATTGCAGTTCGTTGGTTAGTACATGGCAAAGTATTGGTCAACTTGGAAAAGCTAAAAGCTTACTTTTTTGTTGCTGAAAATTAAGGTGGTCAAGCCAGGGTGATAAAAGAAATGCTAAATCCAATAAACCGTCTCTACATCCATTATCTTACACCCATCTTAGCAGAATTCGAAGAAGTCGATGCCTTTTTTCAAGCTTCCATCGCAGACCCTGGTATAATGGAGTGAGAGGTAGAGCCTCATGACAAAAGTTTGAAAGGCAGAATTTATTTCAATCTTAACCGAATCGATTTTTGAGCCACATTCCATCCAGAAACAGAAAAGTTACTTTTTCAAAGAGCTAAGTCAGATGAAACAAAGATGATTGTTGTCCTCGTCAAGGAGAGATACACACTGTTTACTACGCTTTATTAATATTGTCTCGTTTCCATATTTACTTTGTTTTTGTTCTTTGACGGCGTTTTCAAATTTGATTTAATTTGGCATTTTATCCACACTCATTTGGCTTTGCGCGCGCCGTGCCAAAAATGTTGTTTGTTAAAAGGCAATTGACGCAGTCGTAATATTCTTAACGGTCTCATTCCTAATGTGGCCTTTGATTGGCACACTACTGGTAACATCCATTTTATATTTTCATGATAGGGACCTTTGATGATTGGAAGTAGCAGCGGTGGAATGAATATCGAAGATGTGGCCCGGGAAAGCCCAGAATCTATTGTTAAACGCCCTGTGGATATTTTTAAAGGTAAGAGTTTAGCCGGTGTTGATCTGATCGCAAGACCCGTTTTTTAACCCGTGTTTTTTAAAGAAGACAAGTCTTTTTTGGTACCTTTGTACTGATAATGTTGTTTCTTAAAATTGTTATTTAAGTAGTTTAACTAAATCATACTCAACATCTACACAAAGAACAAATCATATATTAATATTCACGAAAAAAAGTGCAGTTTAAAAGCGCGACCACCGTGTGGTGGTCGCGCTTTTAACTGGTTTCACGCAATTTCAGGTCTCATAAATACTGCTACTCATTCAAGTCAGAAATGTCAAAACATATGTCCATTTAGGCACATGGATATTGTAATCTGGGGTAAGAAAAAATGCGTTAGAACACAACATGTTTGCAGTGTTGGTGATATATGCTTCTGCGTCTGCCTGGAGATGCACTCTGTCTGTCTCGACCTACAAAAGCGATCTGAAAGCAAAGCACATTGAAGTAGAGAACACTCCTGCTCTAGCGAATGATCGCAACCGATGGCGTCTATCGCTGCTAGATATCGACAAAACGGGAGGACCTAAAGTCTAAGGTGAAGTGCACGAGTCGCAATAGTAAGCACAGGATCTGCAGGCCGCATTATGTGATGAATAATTATGATGGGGTGGTCAAAGCCCCGTCGTTGTTGATATGTTGCGCGCCCCTGCTGTGGAACAAACAAATTTCCCATATTGATTGGTAGATTCCATTTGAATAAAAGCCCCAATTGTTTATCTACATTTTCTTGCATAATTTCTTTATATATGCATGTAACAAAAAGCCTTCAAGATTTTAGTTTTAAACAAATGCCTGAATTTTTTCGACAAATTTTAAATGACTACTTAGGGGTTTCGTGCTATGAGAGAAAAGTAGTGGAATCTAAGAAAATGGCTGAGAATGAGTGGTATTGAGCCAGAACCCAGCCCCCCAAAGGGCGAGCATTACTTTTACATGGATATTAAAGGCCTGGGTACATTTTAATAGAGCTACATGATCACAGTAAGATATATATTTGTTTAATTTTGTGTGTTCGTATCAAAAAGTGCTCAATCCATATAGCAGAGCAATATACCTAAGGTAAAGCACGAAAAATAAGAACTGTGATTGCAACTAATAGTTTCACGATATTTCGATCATCAGGCAGTAAGGCTACAAAAACTGTACAAGCTTTTATAAACAAATAAAGTAGGCAGCTCATCAAAAAATAAAAATTACAGGTGATAACGTATTACAATGCGTTAATATTTTGAGAAAGCAAGAAAGAAAGGAAGAGAGATTGCCCCAATCATTCTTCAAAATTACTAAAGAATGATTTACTTTCAAATTGGGTAAATAGGTGTTCGGCTGTTTGTTCTAGAAAGGAGGTCCCGTGCGATTAGTCATTGGGTATGAAGTTGCGGAGGAAGAATTTGTTTTCGTGTCGACATGAAATAAGTTTTGATCTTTTGTTGAGAAGTTGTTTCTTGATGGTGTATGTTATAATGGACATTTTTTTAGTGAGACAAAGGAGGCACCTTTTTGTGCTGTTGTTGTAGCGGGGGGCTGATTTTAGGATAGACCAAGATATTTCGGGTGCTTTTCCGGGTTTTTTCTTTGCTTCCTATACGAAACTGGATAGTGTTGTGCTCTGTTTGTATTTACTGTGGGTGAATGATAATTTATGTTGAGAGTATCTGTGTTTCCATGGCCTTTCGGTTAATCCTATGTATGCCTTTTCGATGTCAGGTCTTGTTGGTGTTCCTGCAGATGGTGTTAATGATACTGTGGCCTTTCCTGAAGGAGGGCATTGACTTTTGTTCTGCAGTTACAGGATTGGTTTGTTGTTGTTGTTGTTTTGGGGGCTGATGATGTTGTTATTGTGCTTTTTGATGATTTGTGACATATTTCCTGTGCAGCTATAGCTATAGCAATTAATATAATATATTAATATATATATATATATATTTATTCCTAAAAACGTTTACTTTTTACTTTCTCCAATTAATTTTTTAAAAGGTTCATATTTCATATTTGATAACAAATTAATATTAATGTTCTTCAAGAGAGACGTTACTTTTTTCTATTTCTTGCTAGGTTTGACCATGGATGATGCTATCATGTTCGCCAGTGCAGTAGGGTTTGCACCGAATTGTGTCGAAAGGGCAGCAGATTACTTCACAAAACTATACAACTTTTTTATCGAAAAAGATGCAACTCTCCTGGAGATAAATCCCTTTACAGAGACTGCTGATGGCGATGGTACGTTAGATGGGGTTAGCCTTTTTGCGGAAGAATACTATTTTTAGGCCTTTTGTTAAACGAATGGAGGGATTGACCCTAGTTGTTTTTTATTTAACATATTGTGTCACTTTGATTTATACTGGAAACTATCCTACACTTCATCGATAGCTAAGGCATGGTACACAATGTCATGCAATTTGTAGGTAATTGAAGAAGTAAGTAACATCCTGTTACACATTAGAAATCCCTTATTTTAGGAGTGTACACTTCTCTTCCCTTTGAGAGTTATGTCTTACTAAAGTAAAGTATTGTGTAGCAGAGCTATTATGGAAAATAAACAGAGTATTTCCCATATCCATAAATAGCTGAAAGAAGTTTTTCACAAGGGAGGGGCAGTGCTTTAATATTTGAATTAAGGTGTTTGAAATATTTAAAGTGCTGTACAAATTTTGAAGAAATTTTGATTTTCAATACAACTATGGCCACTGTTTCATTATTTCCAATTACAATCAATTTTTTAATTACTGATCCGTACGTTTACTTTGATTGTCGATAGCAGCCCATATTTATGAAAATGTAACTGGGCAGCCCTTCTTATACCAGCTGACTGTATTTCATCGAAGTACTTGCGTGTTGCATTTATGTAAATGGTTAATGGTGGAGCACAGGGAAAAGGAAGTTAAACCAGAGTAGCGATGGCAATAGTTGAATTGGAATGTTGCAGTTATTAGAGCTTAAAAGATTTACTTTACGTAAATTGAGTTAAGATGTTTTTGAGTACCTTCATCGTATTAATTACGCCGAACAACAATTTTAATTTTTTATTTGCTCATGCGATAAAAACATGTTTTTTCGACAACTTTGATAGTGGTGATTTCAAATATGAAATCTTTTTCTTCTATGATAAATGATTGTTCACTTGTTTTGAAATTAAAATATATTTACAATTTTTACAATATCGACAAAGTTGATGAAAAATCACGTAATTTATTTTTCAAAATGGATACGCAAATAAATAGTTTTTCACCTCAATTGCTTTCTTAGGTTTTGAATGTTAACGAATATCATAAAACTGTAATATTTACTTGTAATGCTAGGCTCAGAAATATTTCAGAGTTTTGCTTTTGCGTTTGTAAATTCTTTTCCGTTAAAAAACAAGCAAGTATTTCCCATCATATCAGGGCTTGAGTTGCCTTGCCTGAATATTATGTATTTCAAAAGTTATCACTTGTTACTTGATATATTTTTTCCCCGTGTTTATCACTTGTTACCCATATTTGAAGGGGAAAAGTTAAGATTGGGGTGTAAAAAGTGCATTTTCAGATAACATAAATGTCCCTGTTGTTGATATTCAGTGAAGTGTCCACTAATTCAAATTAATTTGACATTCAGCAACTTCTTAGCCCTATGATTGCCTTGAAAATTGTGAGGTATATTTACAAATCCGTCCAAGGCTGCAAGTTTAAAACTGTTAAGGTTTTCTCAAAAAGAACAATAACGCGTCACTTTCTGTATTGCAGTTAAAAATATACCAAGTTTTAGCTTTCCTTTACTTTTTTCCCCACCAACTTTCTCTTTGACATGCCGAAATCCAGCACTATTCCCATTTATCAGCTCAACGAGTTTTTTCATCAAAGCAAGACTCCACAAATATTCCACTGATACTAAGAGTATTTGATAAGGTCAGGAAGAACAGCCAGTGAGTCATGTCTCCTTCAGGCCCACTGCATATGCTACAGGTACAATATACGTTTAGTTACCATTATGCTGCAGTACTGTTTTAAAACTGGTTTTACTTTGGCCTATAAAGTGGTCCCCATTTGGAAGATGTATGCTAATATGTTATGGCTTAAAACAGACCATTTATGGCAATACAGAAAGATTCATGCAAAACACATGCATGTCTAAGTGTAACATTTTAGTGGAACAAACCAATCGACATCTATGTCAAGATTATGGTAAATATACTCAACATTTTAAGCAAGTAGCTAAAAATTTGTGCTCAATAGAGCAAAAAAATTGCATATTTTAACCAGCATACCAGTTTCAACTTATAACACGCAATCTCATTTTAGGTGCAGAATTTGCGTAGTTTAGTGTTATTTTAGCAGATTTGCAACCGCAATTCTTTTAAAACCATAATGCCATATTTTCTTCTTGGCAAGTCCACACACAATAAAATTTATGTTCCAACCAGTACTTTATACATTTTGTGACATTTGATTACAGTCTGCAAGATCGGTTCGTTTGCGCTGGTGATCAAATAGGAGGCATTTCATGAGATGGTCCCCATTTTCGTTGCCCTTTACAACAAATGCAGACCTCTTTTACACTGTTTGGGAATACCAACCTTAATGTGACTTTACAACGACTGATATTAGGTCTTGCCTGGTTAAGACACTTTCATACAGGTCGTCTGGTATTATTCCCTTGCAATAGGTCTTTGTTGTTTAAAAACATTGAGGTAGACCAGTTTAAGCTATTAAGTCTCACCCCTCCTCATTGCCAACCAGCCACTGGTGTGACTTCATTAAGGAAGTTTTTTTCTTGGTTTCTGTCGTCCTTCTGCTGGATTGTTATCGAACAGTGGCTTACTATTCATCTGATATCAGGCAGTGTTTCTATATTAGTGTTACCGTAATTATTCGATTAAGCGCACGGCGCGCTTAAATAATTCAGGGGATTCTAAAGGGTGCGCTTATTGGAAAAGTCAGTCAACTTATAATGCACAAAATGTCAAAAATATTTTTATCAGTACTAACTGTAGGAAGTAAACTTACAAGGCAATGTCAACGTGGATATTCATCAAATTCAAAAGTGAAATTTACAAATACAAAGATATCTGTAAACATATGAACATTGTGATTTACGCACATGATGTTAAAATCATAGTAGAATATGCTCACTAAAATATATGTTTTTAGTGCTTTTATTCTTGACCCTCAATTTTTTACTTTGAAAAAAGAATGCGGTTGATTAAAAGGAAATCTGCCAAAGAGGGTGCGCTTAATTGAGGGAGTGCGCTTATTAAACAATTTTGGGTTCCAAAGGGTGCGCTTATTCGAGTAGGGTGCGGTAAATCGAATAATTACGGTAGTTTAAAACAACATTTAATTAGCTAACAGGTGGAAATAACTGGTACAATTTTCTTGGAATAAGTAGATCTTTCCTAACCAGGGCATGCTTATTCAGCTATTGGATAACGCAACGCCAGTGCTTTCTTTCTGAGAGTACTTGTGTTGCTGCCTTATTACCTTCCTCTTAGTTTCTGAGTAATGTAATTTTGACAACTAAATTTGCATTTGCTTCAGTTGTCCTCTGCGTATTGAAGTTGCAGTCTATAGTTTCTCCCAGATAGACTTGATATTTACAGTGTTTTAATAAGGAGCCCAAACCATTTGATGTGGACTTTTATTTATCTTCCTGATGTCAGGAATGGAAAATCCAATCCTAAGTTTTGGATGGTTTGGCTTTCAGATTCTTCATATATATATATATATATATATATATATATATAGCATGCTGTCAATACATTAAGTGCATATTACAGTTGGCCCTGGTTTACAATGTCATAACTTACGTTGAGCGGCTGTGGAAGGTCCCTGCGTGGATGAAACGATCCGTTTCTTTATGTCAGAGTTGATCATTGGTGAATATGGTAAGAAGCAGTTGTGCGAGCATTCGCCCCTTATATAGGCCGTTTTTCGATTGCCGCCATCGCCTTTTCTTTTGGCCAAGTTTAACAAAGAGTCTTAACAAGCATGCTTACAGTCAGTTTGATTAAACTTAAGTGTTTTGGTATCTCTAGGATTTTGCTTCTGTATTTTACTCTATCCTAAGTTACTGAGAAATCAGCACATTCAACACAAGCCGCTTTCCCTTCAAAACCATCATCAATGCATTAGTTTAAGTTGAGAACTCGGATTGAAGTTGATTATTGGCGCAACCCAGCCTGTTCAGATATTAGGATTTGGTCAACATTGACCATTCTCCGGTTAGTTGTAGACGTCGTCAAGTTGATACGTGTGACTCGTTAAGAAAAAACTTTTGTATCTCGGTGTATATAGGATTTTTACCCTGTTTCAGCAACGCTATTACATGGTTATATGGGGTTCCTTCCATATTTTAGGAACTTTGTAGTTAGTGAAAAACTGATTGTGTAATTGCAGCAACGATCTGTTTGCAACGAGACCAAAATGTTTAATGTTAATATTTTTACTCCCACAGTCCAACATTCAACATTGCCCAATTGAACCGTCAGTATTTTGATTTTGTGGTTGTCAGAAATGGTAGTAGCTTCTATAACGAACTTTGTTTTGGCAAGAACAGTGACATATCGACGATGTGGTTGCTCAGTGATGAGAACCATGTCGGTTTCCTGAAAAGAGGAAACGAAAGATACCTTGGAAGATTATAGAGCTGTTCATTGTTCTGGTGATAATATTGGATTGCGGTGGCGATCCTTGATAATAATTCTGTTCTTATTTCTAGGCTTTTATTAATGAAAAATGTTAACAAAAACTTCCAACCCCCTGTTTATTTATTCAAAATATTTTAGTTGCATCCTAGTAATTTAAAACATTTGCTTCGGTTTTCCTAGTTGTATGTATGGATTGTAAAATAAATTTTGACGACAATGCACTATTCAGACATCAGGATATTGCACAGCTTCGTGACTGGGCACAGGAAGATCCAAGGGAAGTGGAAGCATCTAAAGACAGTCTCAATTATATTGGTCTCAATGGAACGATAGGATGTTTGGGTTTGTAATTTTCTGCTGGTTTCTTTGTAAGCTTTTTCTTCTCTGTATTTTTGCATATTTATTACTTTTGCAAGTACTGCTATGTTTGGTTAGATTTTTAGTGTCAGCTTTGCAACATCATTGCTTTTCGAATTTTTATTTGTTTCTTTAACCCTGCCTTGTTTTCTTGGGCTTCAAAGCTAACTAGCTTATTTCCGAGAGTGTGATAGATAATATTAATGATGGCGCCAGCTCTTGATACTTGCAAAGACCAACTTAATTGATTTCAGGAGTAATTTTTGACAATGGGAATCGTGGACAAAACTGTTCGGTAACCAATTGACATAGTAGCATTCGTCATTCGCATTATATTTTTATACCATTGGTCACAGGTGTTTATAGGCAATAGAACTTTAATCGGATTAAAAACCATTTGATTTTATGTAAATTCTTGACGTCGTCCTTGTCGATTCAAAATGAAAACTTGCAATTTATTGGTTAGTGTTATCTTTTGCTTTAAAATAGAACTGTTGTTATTTTTGCTTGACGCTTCCAGTGCATTGACATTAATCAGAATAGGTAAATTTGGATATTGAAATAGGTGAAGTAAACAGGAGTATATTTTATTATTGAAATATTTTAAATTTTGAATAACCGACTCAGCTGCATAGGAAGAAGATGTCCCATGTTACAAACTGGACTTTAGTAGCAACAAAAACAGTGATGTAGGCATTTTTATTTTCTTCATATTTTAAATGTTCAAGTTTGAAGATAAAGTAATCATTTAATTTTTAGAAGTTTGATTTCAAAGTAAAGGTTTTATTTTAATTTGGATTTATTTTTAAAAGCCTGGAAAGATGTTCCTTAAAACTGACGGAGGTTTTACTGAAACAAGTTGCGTTTTGGTAGTTTGAACTGAGCATTAAGAATAAACAAAGCAACCAACTTTTAAAAAAAAGGGCTGCATCGCCATATCAAGAAGGAAATACGGTTTAAAAATCACTAGGCTATCTCCCTAAACTATCCAGGCAGTTACCTTTTCGAATTCCATTTATGATTATTACCGTGTCAATATAATAGCTTCAATAGTTCAGTTAAAAGAAAGCTTAAAGTTGATAAAACTTGCCCAAAGATAGCTACAATGTGTATACAGCAATTTTGACATAACCCTTATCCCCACTTTTTAATAGCACACTGGTGATTAGCCTTTTTTCTTATTTGTCAAAATCAGTAAATGGTGCTGGACTTGCTATGGCAACAATGGATATTATAAAACTTCATGGTGGCACACCAGCCAACTTTTTAGATGTTGGAGGAGGGGCTACTGCATCAGCAGTAACGACAGCATTCAAACTTATTAGCTCAGACAGCAGTGTAAGTGTTTTTGTTTCTACTTCTTAGCCTTTTTTAATGCAAACGTAAAGAGCTCCTTATGTTTCTATGACTTGGATTTAATGATCTGTCATTTGACTACGTTTTGAGAGGCCATTTCTCATTCCTAGAAATTCAGTGTTTATTTTCCTTTGACTATTCAAACTTTGCGGATGTCCTTATAACTCCACTTAGAAATTTATTTCAAATTTTATTTGTATTTTCTTAGCGCAGTTTTTTGTTTGTTTGTTTTGTTTACAAAGAAAAAAAAAAGCCATTGGTTGGCGTCAGGAAGGGCATCCGGCCAAGAAATTCCTCTGTCAAATCAAAAGTCCCTCTGAAGGGCACCTTCTGAGCCCCCAAAAAACAACAAAACTGGAAGTAGAAAAATGACTGACATAGAATATTGTATGAGGGTAATTACAGGAATTGTTTTTTACATCGGTTTACTGTGACGACCCTGAGGATAACATGGTCATTTATCATTCAATTTTTTCATGAAATGTTTGTAGTTTTTTTGTATTATTGAACCAATAAAATCGCACAGTAACTGGAATTAGGTGTCTAAACCACCAAGGTGTGCAGCTGTAGGGACTATTAAGTAGAAAAAGACTACAGAGAATAATATGAAATGTACATTCATAAACATTTTGACATATTTTGTAACACGCAGAAACGTTTTTCTGAACCATTTTCCTACATGCTATTTGCCCGTAATTCACCACCACGCGTTGAACAATTGAGCTTCTTCCCTCTACTACCGTAGCATTTGACTGACGAGAGTGATTTTTCTATATCATCAATTATCATAAGGCCTGATTCTAACTGCCAGGTATATCGCAGTTGAATACTGATGTACAAAAAGAAGTATTGTTTTTCTCATTCTTGATACCTTTTTTTTGTTGTATGTTTTTTAAAGGTATTTTTCATTATTTATTTTCATTTCAGGTAGCTGCAATTCTAGTAAATATCTTCGGAGGTATAATGAAATGTGACGTAATAGCTGAGGGTATTATTGAAGCAGCACGGACATTGAATCTGAGAATCCCTCTGGTTGTTCGATTACAAGGTTTGTATTGAAGCCCTTTCTTCGTTAAGAATTTATTAGACGAATACATAAGTAACTGAATTTACATGACGTAAGTCAGCTGCATGACGACTTTTGCAGTGAGCATTCTTGAAATGTTTACCTACAGAATGAGATGTGTGGAAGAATAAAAGCGCCCAGTTTATTATTTTTCAGCCCATCAGTTATTGTTATTTTGCATATAAGTAAAGGGAAAATATATCAGGTGAAACTAATGATATCCATACACATTTACTTTATTGCACCTTCTATTTCTTCAAACGTCCACTTTGAAATTATTTAAACCCCCCCCCCCACACACACACACACACACCCACACACACACCCACACAGCCACACACACACACACATTCTCCTTTCCTTATTCAGCGCAGCAGGGTGAATTTTTTACCGAAACTACTGTTTTACATGTCTAGTATTCTTGCGTCTGGAAAATCAACATTTAATTTCTTGTATTTACTGAAATTTAACAATTTGCTCAAAAAACAAAAATGTCTTCAGAAATTAAAAGGTTCAGAGCGTATATTGGGTAATATGGCAAGTTTTGTGATATTCTTTGTGTGAAGCTTGAAAATTGAATTCCTTTTCTTTTTGACATGCAGGAACACGAGTAGATGACGCCAAAGCTTTAATAGCAACAAGTGGATTGAAGATACTTCCTTGTGATAACTTAGAAGAAGCAGCAAAAATGGTAAGAATAATAAACAAAGTGTATCCCATCTGGAAATATTTGTTATAGCATATATAAAGTAAATTATTTTAGAGTAAGGCTATTATGTCAAAGTCCCATTTAAATAATGATGTACATTTGAAATTTAAATAAATTGAAGTTTTTGTGAGTTTTACATGGTCAACGGAGATACACAATATAGCCTGGAAGTAAATCCATAACTCAAATATTTTTTGGTAAATGTGTATGTTGCCGCTTATTCAAAAATTTGTTTCGTTTTATAATTCTAGTGTTTGAAATGTACTGCATACACTGTACTGAAGAGTATCATAAGTAAAGAGTTGATTTGCCCATAATTTCTTAGAAATCCAATAAACCCCATATTTTAGCCTTTTCATATTGGAAATCCCATGTTTTATACCTTTTTTCTAAAAACCATATTTCGTAATTTATTTCTGCTATTTTACATACCCCCTATAATAGAGAAATAACAGGAAATACCAACGTCGTGAAACGTTTATTATTGCTGTCTAAATTGTTATTTTAACGAACATTCGTATGTAGGTTAGTACAAGTTTTACTTTTTGCAGGATTCTGTTAGGATCGGTACATAGAATTCAGAAGCAAATTACCATTTGGAAATTGCTATAACGATGAAAAAAGATTAAACATCAAAATGTACAACATTAATTATAAATTGCAATGAATTTACGTGCTTGACGACGGTTGGTAAAGTATTATTTTGCACTGTCTGCGGTACGCAAGTTGGAGTACGTGAAAGAGGGCAAACTGCAACACATAAAGGCTCAAAAGCACATATCCATTGAAACATTGTGCCTAAAACAGACTTCGTTGGGGGGTGTCCTTCGAGATCGTCAAGCCGCTCATAATTTTTAATCATGATTTAGCTAAAGCTCTCTCTGCTGTAAATATTTTGTTTTCCAAACTTAAGAATAAGGAATTTAGTGCATTTCTCAATAAATACAAAGGGAAAAGAACTCCCTACGAGACTCTATAAATAGTAATTATCTTGAGAAAAACTATGATGAAAAAACGGATACTATCAAAGTTGCATTAAAAGACACACATTTTTCATGTTGTATAAATGAAACTACTGACCATCAAGGTCGATATGTTTGCAACTGCGTCACAGAACATTTTGGCGATGCTCGCACGCCTTACTTTGTAATTTGTGGCTTTTTGGAGAAAGAAGATGATACTACAGTTGCAGGTTTTCTTTTGAATAGCATTCGAATAATTGATTTAGAGTATGACAATGTACTTCCTATCATAACAGACGGAACTGCTTATGTGAAAAAAGCTTTCGAGATTGTTGCTGTTATATGCCCAAAAGCTATTCATATCTGCTTTTTAAGGCATAAAATGAACCACATTTGCGAGGTTGTGCCAGCGTATCCGGGTGTTGTTAATGCTATTCCAATGGGGGGAAAAGTTTTTAAGAAAACACTCCAGATAAGGAGTTATTTATATGCTGAAGAAATTACCCTACCTCCTACGCCTGCTCTAACGAGATGGGGGGGGGGGGGGCTTTCTGCAGTGAAACATTAAATGCAGAACTTTAAAGAACTTGTCAAAACTTTTGACAATCGTGACGCAGTCTATTGGTAACTTTAAAAATGCAATGGAAGTTTCGAATATTGAAGTACAATTCGCGACAGTATACAAAAATTATGTACCTCTTGTCGCCTTTGAACATTTACTAGAAAGTAACAAAAATACTTGGTCAAATGCCTTGAGAACAGCAGATGAAATAAAGGATCGTTTTGAAGAAAGTATTGCCGAAAAACTTATAGTAGTCCTTGGAAAGAATGCAGGACTGAAGGTTGTCGAGCTCTGTACCGAGCAGTATTGAGCAACAGAAATTGCATCTTTGCTTTAATGTCCAGAAACATCAGTTGATGTGGAAAAACGTTTTTCCACTTAAAAGCGGCTGCTGCTTGGTGATCGACAAACAAATTTCTGAAGAAAGTTTAGGACCATAGCGTTGCAATGAAACAATATAAACCTATTGCGTCAATGACTTTTTGTTACACATATTTGTTTGTATCTTCTGGACAGAGAACATTACTTACAAGCCCAGAACTAACTGGTTATTTCTTGTGTACTGAATGAAGTTATTATTTGAAATAAATGTAACCTTGCCACTAAGAGTGGCAATTATATTCAGTCTGCCCCTCCTGCATTCCTCTTAGTCCTTCTGTGGCTCTGTAGAAAGTTTTATTTTGGGTTACTCAATAATTAACGAGAGTACATAAATTCAGTATTCTAACTGCCTTATTCAGTTAATTTTACTTCTTTCATTTTCATCCCACAGGTTGTAAAACTGGCCAACATCATGCAGCTTGCTAAAGAGGCCGATGTACATGTTAACTTTCAGCTCCCCATATAATGACGAGCACTTCCTGAGTGTTTATTTTTATTAAGTTTGAACATTATGGCCTCGGGTTCATTTTTGCAATATATTTATTTATGTAGTAGATAAATTGCATCAAACAGTCAAACTTTGACGTCAAATTCCAGGCGTTTAAATATCTAATGTATGATAAAAAAATTATGTACCCACAGAAGTATGTGAAAGATCAAAAAAGCCTTCATCGTTCTTCGATCCATTGTTAAGTCTTTCCACATGGTGTTTTAGAGTAATTGTATTTTGCATACATAAACTGGCCTGTCAAAAGAATAACAGGTTAATGGCTGTGTCTGCGTTAAGGCAATTTTTTATTTGTAATTTATCAGGAAAATTTCCCGTGAATTGTTTTGATTTTTTTAATTGAAAAGTAACAGAAATTGAAATGAGGTAACATTGTGTTTCAATCATTTGACCAATGGCCTTTGACTTGATCCAAGGTTATTTTCATTTTTAATGTATATATATACACATATACATTAAAACTGAAAATAATATATATACACCTTTATATATATGCAAATAAATGAGTTCTCGCTTTTAATGGACTAAATACACCTTTTTTAATAGAGCGGATTTTCGTCAGAAATTTTGAATACAGCTATTTTGAGACATACCCTTGAGCCACTAACTTTTCCGTAGTACTGTAACTTGCTGAAACATTTCGCTTCCCTTCCGCGATTTGATGACTTTTTTAAAAAATGGACCTTGTGCATTATGAGCAATAGATTCCATGCATTGACGGAAAGAGAATCAACTAAAATTTGATATACAGTACATTATTGGGCCGGCGTGCACTGCTTGACAGATATTGATCTTGTTGATTTAAAGGGAAAAAATAACATTCGATATCATTAACATTGTTTTTTCAAATGGTTCCTGTCTATGATTTTTTCATTTCAATTTTTTAGCCATATTTCAGATCTTCAAAAATCTGTATTGGCTACGCAAGCAAGTTGACAAAAATATAAATAAACTTCTTATGTTGCTGAATAATCAGTGACGTTAAAGCCATGTCACCCAAGAAATATTTCTGACCCCATCGCTTCTTCGTAGAAGAATACAGGTGAAAATCGTGAGTCGACAAAATAAAACTTTTGACATGCAGCAAAATACATAAAAATTAGGGCTCTTGATACTTCTTAACCAATGATTCTTCGCGTGGAACGAATTTACAAAGGAATTACCTCCATTTCTATTAATAGATGTGCCACTGGACAAACTGATATTGTTTTAGGCATTGCTTCCTAACATTGGATAAAATTCGCTATTCGAAATCGTATGCCGAGTACGAGTGACGTTGTTTACAGAGGAGACGAATCGTAGAAGCAGCAGGTAGAATCTATATGGACGCTGAAATAAGCCATTTTGTGACGACGAGAAGCAAACAATTACTCAGTCCCTTGTTAACATCACTTCTGTTCTTGCAACTTGGTAAGATTAAGGTGGTACGTATATCCAATTTGAATAATCATGCATTAAACACATTGTCCACATGCAATTTGCTGTCTTTCTATTTGCTCCATATATTTTGAAGACAAGTAAAACATGATACCGTGCAAGGCGATAACCCCATTCAAAGCCGAAAAAGACGACTTGAGTGCTCAAACAGAAACTTTTTTTGCCTGGACTAAGCTAAACAGGGGCGAACTTAATTAATAATGAATTTGCCAAGAGCACTTTCAATTATGCTATTAAGATGGTTGAGATTGTAAACTATCAACAACAGCTTGCCTCGAGTGAATTATGTGCTGTAAGGTGTATTGCAACAGCTGGTCAACATAGGGAGATGCTCTCTTTCTCTCTCTCTCTCTCTCTCTCTCTCTCTCTCTCTCTCTCTCTCTCTCTCTCTCTATCTCTCTCTCTCTCTCTCCTCTCTCTCTTTCTCTCTCTCTCTCTCTCTCTCTCTCT
>RDPX01000013.1:3765741-3793205 GCA_003991215.1 Morbakka virulenta | reverse complement strand
CCCTCCCTTCCCCCCCCCCCTTCTCCCCCCCTCCCCCTCTCCCCCCTCCTCTTCCTTTCTCTCTATCTCTCTTTCCCCTTATCCCGCTCTCTCCCCCTTTCTTTCCCCCCCCCCCCCTCTCTCTCTCTCTCTCTCTCTCACTCACACACACACACACACTATATATATATATCTGATAAAGCAGATTTAGCTCCTTTTTAGCAAATTTATTCATTTAAATTACTTTTTTTGAAGCTAAACTTGTAAAGATCCACATTAAATAAACTTTTGCTTTGTGTACAGTATTTTTGATATGGAAATTATTGTTTTGAGTAACCTAATTATGAATGCAACAAAAATGTCCCAAACGATGACATTGAAACTGCACTGCATTGTATGTCACTCAACGCTGCAGGTCATTTTCATCGTTACCGTAGTAGCACCAAAGTAAATAATGAATTATCAGCTTACCATGTGAAAAGCCCGCTTTAAAAGCATTTCTTTCGAAAACTCGATATGTACTGTGCTCACTATATTTCTCACTGGTACTTAGTCGACTAGTTTGCAGATTTTTAGTAGAGCTGGTGGCGCGAAGGAACCATTATTTCACAATGTAAAATCTCTTTGAAGTATGTGTTCTGAGACGACTTTTATTTTTGCCTAGAACAAACCATGTAGAAATTGTCTGCACCTAATGTTAACTAAATGACACGTTCTCCGTTCTTGATCATGCTTGTGGAGACTGCAAAACACATCGCCCTTCAGTGCCCAACAACTAGACTGGAGGGAGGTTTTGACACCCTCCTCAACTTTGATGAGGGATTCGGAAACTGGCTGAGGAGACATAATGTGGAGATACGCTACTACTATTATGCTTGTAGCACGGAAGATTATTATCTTTACTCATTTGAACCAACTTGATCCAGATCCAGAGTCTTGTTTACCCCCGGCGTAATATTAACATCCTTTATTTTGCTTTGGGCCTGCACCAATTAAGATATGAATTGTGTTTTTTGTGGGGTAATGCTGAAAGGTGATCACCGTTACGTTTTGTATTCCAAGGTGCGTAGTTCCACTCTTGCGAGACTGTTTAAGGAACTATGAAATAACCCAACAACATCAGAATGACTGCAAAAAAGCAACAATAATGGAGTTAATTCGTTCTCACTTAATGTTACTACTGATTCTTATCAGGACCTCGGTCCCTGGCCCAAGCTTTCCAACAGGACAATCATTTTCCACACTAATCAATCTTGTATTTAACTTTTCAACAATTTGGAGGGATAATTATTGAAGGACATCCAAGATAACTTGCTTTTACTGAGGCACCGATATTCTTGCTCTTTTTCAGAAAATACACAGGATGCCTAAAAGCTTCATAAATTAAAGTCGGATTTAATTTAGTCACCAATATCCTATTATTTAAATAAATATTTCAACACAGGAATTTATTGACAACAGAAATTTTCGACCTGTTCTGAATTGAAATGACGTAGGTCTGAAAATGTCAAGTGGCTATCCAGACAATCAACAACACGACAAAAATTAACACTACTTTCGGTAACAAAGCGGGTCGCGACTTTCAATAACACGACGTTCGGTAATGATTCTATTGTTGTATTGTTCTAATGTGCTTGCACTGACGTGTATGTAACTAAGCTCACCCCATCACAAGGGCACACGTAACACACGTGCACATTCATTTTCCTGGTGGCAGCTGATTTAGGTATTCTACTTCTCCCAGCTATTGAGTCGACAATTACACCCACATACTTTGTGTTATTTTCCAACAATGAACACGCAAGTGAACCTGCAATAATATTCACACATTATCTTAGTCGTGTGCACCTTTGTCCAGCTACGCTCTAACACGTGTACACGGGGTGCAAAAGAAAAATACAACAATAGAATCATTACCGAACGTCGCGTTATTGAAAGTCGCGTCCTGCTTTGTTACCGAATGTGGCATTACTGAGTGTCGCATTAACGAATGTCGTACAATCGTCAATTGACGTGCTATGTAGTGCAGGTACATATTGCATTTAAAACTAAAAATATCAAAATGGTAGATATGAAAAAGGCAGACACGACTCAATGGTACAGTTAACATGCCAAAGACGATTAATATTTTTTGTTTCAACCAATATACCAATCCCGGATGAAGAAATGAAGAAAAATTGTGTATGGGGACAGTTCATCACCCAGTAAAACCTTGCTAGCCACAGAAATGTCAACAAAAGAACAGCAGTTTCTCCAAGCCCCTGAGCTTGGAAGACGAAGACTTTTTTCTAAGAACGGTGTGATGAAGTGACCTTTACAAGTTGGACATATGCGAGGCTTTACGAAGCTACAATAGTACTAGCCCAAACGAAACATAAACAAAAGAAATGTTAAAGTCTTGTAACAAAATATCGTGGCAACCGGCGATGATGTGTTGTGAAATAGCTGATCCCTAAAAGGCACATTGTAGCATTGGTAGCTCAATACAAACAGATTTAACTATATTAAAAACCTCCCTCGTGCTTGCTGTCCTCCATCTTTATTATTCTCGTGGTCCAATACCGCTGACGACACATATCGTGCAATGCAGAATACATTATAATACATTACATCCCTCCTCCTTTTAAAAGGAATGGCCACATAAGCCAATACAAAAGTAAACAACAATGTCAAAAATTAATGTCCAAATAAAGGTCTCTTAAAACACCAAGTGTTCATATAGTCCTCTGCGTAGGCAGTACAAACTCTATTCCATAACAAAATTGTCAAATCGCTTTGGCACCTTCCGGGTACAAACTGGTCGAGAAATCTCCACTGTTGGGTGCGGCACATCTTGCACCTCAGGTGCAGTCTCAGGTACATTTTCCAATCCGTCAGAGATCACTGGATTAGGCATTTGTTTTTCCGGAGTAAGATACTTCTTTACATGAGTTACATTTCCTTGATATTAAGTTCCTTGTGGTGACTCAACAACAACACTGTTCCCTTGCTTACTCACCACCTGATATGGCACAGATTCAAACTTTGTTGACAGTTTATTTTCCTTGCATTGTCTCAGAAGCACATCATCTCCTGGCGGTAAGTTTGTAATCTCAGCATTTCTCTGCTTATCAGCATACAACTTTGACGTCATTTTCATTTCAGCGTCCTTATCTCTGAAATCATCATCTCTCTCTGGCTCTTGAATGGGGGACATGACACAACCTTCTCGCGGTGTTCCCTGTTAAGCTGTCTACTTGAATCTACATTTCAAGCCAAGTCAGTGAACTAACTGTCTCATTAGACAATCTACTATTGATATCCAAACGAATCTCCATTATGAATCTCAGCGTACTATAATTGAATGTCGAGGGTCTGACAGCTTTTAAAAATACTGTGATTGAGCAACTGACTCTCACCCATAACCCCGATGTGATACTCCTCCAGGAGACACACTGTGATACCCGGAGACTACTGAAATTACCAGGCTATGTCCTGGTTGACCACATGGCGAGCAAAGTGCATGGCACCGCATCCTTTGTTAAGCGCACTGTACCGTTCCAAAAACTAATGAAGAGTGCACCACAACAAGACACTGAATTGATTGCCATCCGCGTAGCTGGTACTACTGTTGTGAATGTATACAAACCTCCCCCAGTTGAACTTGGTCCACAGACGATGCCAGACCTTGTTATGCCCACTCTTTTTGCTGGTGATTTCAATAGCCACCACCCTGAATGGGGATACAGTAGGAATGGCAAGAATGGAACCACTCTTGTTGAATGGGCAAGTCGTACTAATCATCTTCTGGTATATGACCCGAAACAACCGAAAACCTTTAGGTCCGGGAGATGGAAAACTGAAACTAACCCTGATCTCTGCTGGTGGAATGGACCACTTCCTGCACCCCGTAGAACTGTCCCAGGACATTTCCCCAGCTCTCAACACCGACCATCAATCATCAACACCAACATACCAATTGATACCCAAACACCTTCGCGCCCAGCTCCAAGATGGAACTTCCGCAAGGCAGATTGACCCAAGTATGCAGAACTAGTTGATGCTGCTGTACCCAACCTACCAACACCAGAGAGTGATAACTTCAATGAAACCTATGAAGCCTTTACCAAAACCATCCTGACAGTTGCCCATGAAACCATCCCTAGAAGAAAGAGGAAACAATACATCCCATGCTGGGGCAGCGAATGTGAAGATCTTCTACGGTCAATCAGCTCTTCTACTGATGACTCAGCTAGAACTGCACACACAAATGAACTTAAAGAACACCTGAATAATTTGAAGCGTGATCGTTGGCTTGAAACCGTGGAACAGATAGATATGACTCACTCTAGCCGAAAGGCATGGGCCGTCATAAAGCGCCTTACTGGGGAAGGGAAACAACCTCGACAGTGTGCTGTGAGAGCCAACGCCATTGCAAGTGTCTTCGTAGCAAATGGGAAATTTCCTTGTGCTGATAAAGAGCTTGAAATGACGGTTAAAGCCACAACCTCAAAATTGATGAACTCACGAACAGCTAACATGAACCTGTCTGCTGATTTTACTGATGACGAACTCCAACTAGCTTTCAAGAAGATGAAGCCTAACAAAGCTGCCGGTGCAGATAAAATATACCCAGAGCACCTTCTCAAGCTGGGTCCAGATGCCCTAAGGTGGGTGAAAGAATTTCTGTCCCACTGCGTTTCTTCCTGCAAACTCCCAACCATTTGGAGAAGAGCTAACGTCATCGCAATCCCCAAATCTGGAAAAGAAATGAATGGTCCTAAAGCATACCGTCCTATATCACTATTATCAGTGGTCTATAAACTTCTTGAACGACTAATTCTAAACCGAATTGCCCCTATCGTAGATAGCCAGCTCCCTAAAGAGCAGACGGGGTTTCGAACAAACCGCTCGACCCTCGACCGTGTGGCCTCCTTGGTCACGGATATAGAACATGCATTCGACAAATAGGAACGGATGGGCCTAGTTCTTGTCGATCTGTCTGCGGCGTATGACACTGTTTGGCACCCCGCCCTAAAACTGAAGCTCCTCTCCACTATCCCAGACAGAAAACGTGTGACTTCACGGAAATGATAACCAACAGGTCTTTCAGACTTACCAGCCCTAGTGATGAAGCAAGCAGAACAAAGCTCCTGCATAATGGTGTTCCACAGGGCTCAGTGCTAGCCCCTTCTTTGTTTAATATTTATATTGCTGACATGCCACCAACAATTGCAGAAAAATACATGTATGCAGATGATCTCGCCTTGGCTTACCCTGGCACCAATATGCAGAGAATCCAAAACTCTCTTACAAATGATATGGCATCCATTTCATCGTAATTTCAGCACTGGCGCTTGAAACTAAGTATCCAAAAAACTACCAGCTCACTCTTTCACCTAAACAACAATGATGCTAAGTCTTTCCCATCAACGGTTACCCCTGAGCCGGGTAACCGTTGATGGGAAAGACTTACCTTTTGAAAAACATCCGAAGTACCTTGGCATCACTCTTGACAGAAGCCTCACCTTGAAGTGTCATATAGACAAACTTGTTGGTAAAGTCTCCTCAAGAGTTGCTGCACTGAAAAGACTTGCAGGAACATCGTGGTGATCTGACTTTACGACCCTCATATCATCCACACACACACACACATATATATAGCATATACACTAGTATATGCTCCAGCTGAATACTGCCTACCGGTATGGATGAGGAATGCACACACCCGAAAGTTAGACAGTGTTTTAAACTCTGCCCTAAGACTCATCAGTGGATGCCCCACCTTCACACTGAAGGAATCCATGCACGTCATGGCTGGCATCCCCCCACACCACATCAGACGGGAATCTATCATGCTGGATTTAGGAAACAAGTGTGAGAGCGAAGGCCATCCCATGCATGAACTTGTCAGCGAATATCCCAACACCAAACGGCTCCGTAGTAGAAACCCTCTCCCTCTACAACTCAGAGCGATAAAGCACAAAGCAGATGGGCTAGCCCCAGCGGTCTGGCAAGCTGTAAGATGGTGGGATAAATGGGAGAATACAACCACCCCACTACGAGACTATTTCCCCGCTCTAAGTACCCACACGGCGGGGGACAAGCTCACACGAAATAGCTGGGTAAACTTCAACAGGCTGAGGTCAGGCTATGGTAACTTTGGTAGCTGGCAGCACAAGATCGGACTGTCCAGTAGCCCCTCATGCCAATGGGCAGATAGCAAGCAAACCGCAAAACACATAATCAATGACTGTGCCACCTTCAAACCACCTGGTGGCGCCAGAGCGCTGAGAGAGCAGCCACTAAGTGATGAGCTACAGCAATGGCTGCAGATGATGGAATGGTAGAGAAATCATACTAAAGAAGAAGAAGAAGGCTCTTGAATATCAGGAAGCTTTGTTCTAATCTTTCTTCTGAACATTAGCTCTGCAGGGCTCATACCTGTTTTAGCTGTTTTGCCTTTCTGTTTCACCATTGGCTTGAGGCCACAAAGGTGTAACTTTCCTTTGCTTGATTCCATTGTTCTTTAAATAGTCATTAAATGCTTTAGAAACAAATTGTGGGCTATTATCACCAGTTATAGAAAGTGGCAGTCCATGTCTTAAAAACATTTCGTCTAAACATTCTATCACTTTATCAGAAGTTGTCATGTTCATTATGTACACTTCATAATATCTGCTGTAGTAATCAATAACAGCTAGAATGTAATGTCCCGATGGTAGAGGACCTAGGAATTCTAATGCAAGGTCTTGCCAAGGACAGCTAGGCATTTCTGTCGATTTGATCGGTTCTGGGTGACTTGGTTGGCTTACCAGTTGGCAACCATGACAAGTTTTACAGTACTTCAAAACATCATTGGTTATACCAGGCCACCATACGTTGGTTCTTAATCTTTGCTTCATGCTCACAATTCCCGCATGACCCTCATGTGCTAAGATTAGCACTTGGTTCCTCGGCTCTCGTGGTACTACAATTCTAGTTCCTCTCAGAATCAGCTTTCCGATAACACAAAGTTCTCCACTTGCAGGAATATACTCTTTGCATTCATCTTTATTCCACTTCCCAGTTTTCAAAACTTCACGTAGTTTACAAAGTTTCTGATCTTTGTCAGAAGCATGCTCAACTTCTTTGGTCGTCAGAGCTTTAGGCGTTGCATTTACAGCAACAAATCGCACATATTGCTCAGCAATTTCCTGTGGTGATGAAACAACACCAGAATCCATTTGCGTCAGTCTGGACAACACATCTGCAATGTTTGCTTTTCCAGGAATGTACTTCACTTTGAATTTATAGGCTTGAAGGCGAAGAACCCATCGCTCAATCCTAGTGCATGGTTTAGACTATGGCGAATATATATTGTCTCCAATGGGTTATGATCATTGCACAGTTCAAATTCAATACCATACAAATACACATGAAAACGCTCACAAGCCCATACGATGGCAAGAGCCTCCTTCTCCGTCTGGGAGTAGCGCCTTTTAACCTCTGTCAAGCTTCGACTGGCATAACTGACAACTCTGTATCCTCCATTCTTTTCTTGAGTCAAAACAGCACCCAGATCAACCGGACTTGCATTAGTGATGACCCTGGTTTTTGCATCTTTGTTGAAGTACGCAAGAGTTTTTGCTTCGCTCAACTTTGGTTTCAATGTATTGCATGCCCTCCGCTGTTCCTCTCCAAAATCAAAGGGCATGTCACCTTTAGTTAACCGACGTAGTGGTTCTGCAATAGTAGCATAGTCTGGTATAAAGCGCGAGTTGTAGTTAACAAGTCCCAGAAAACTCTTCACTTCAGATACATTTTCTGGCTCTCTTGCATTGGCAACTGCTTTGACTTTCTCCTCTGTGGGGTCAATGCCATTTTTTGACAGGACAAATCCCATGAATTCTAGTTGTGTCATGTGAAACTTGCACTTCTCTCCATTCAAAGTCCAATTTTTTGCTTTCAAGGTTTTAAACACTTCCTCCAAAACTTGATCATGTTCATCAACAGTTTTCGCATGAATAATAATATCATCTGAAATGTTAACAGCATTCACACAGTTCTGCAAAGTTTGCTGAATCACATGTTGGTAAATCTCAGTGCAGCATTGATGCCGAACATCAACCTTTTGTATCTATACAGTCCCTAGTGAGTCACAAACGTGGTAATGTCCCTCGAATCGGGATCCAATTCAACCTGGTGATATTCCCACTTCAGATCTAATTTGCTAAAGACTGTACTTTCGTTGAGACTGTGTAACACTTCATCAACTGTTAGAATTGGGTGTCTTTCTCTAACAATCGCCTCATTTGCAAGCCTCATGTCAACACATAATCGAACTTCTCCATTTGACTTTGGTACAACAACGACCGGGCTACCCCACAGTGTGGGCCCCTCCACAGGCTCGATTATATCCATCTTTATCAGTTCTGGCTTATATTCGTCGGATCACTACTCGCATCGAATGGAGCAATCCCACCTAATTCTAATTTGGCCATCCTCGTCGCCAGATGTAGCGTTGGTAGCTCAATACAGATTTAACTATATTAAAAACCGCCCTCGTGCTGGCTGTCCTCCATCTTTATTATTCTCGTGGTCCAATACCGCTGACCACACATATCGTGCAATGCAGAAAACATGATAATACATTACACACATGACCGATTACTCTTCTTCAGAAGATCACCAGCGTCGAAACATAGATTGGGAGGACTATGTGTGAGAAACACTGCTCAAGTTGCAACTAAAATGGAAAAGTTCGTTAATGCGACATTCGGTAACAAAGCGGGTCGCGACTTTCAATAACGCGACGTTCGGTAATGATTCTATTGTTGTATTTTTCTTTTGCACCCCGTATACACGTGTTAGAGCGTAGCTGGACAAAGGTGCACACGACTAAGATAATGTGTGAATATTATTGCAGGTTCACTTGCGTGTTCATTGTTGGAAAATAACACAAAGTATATCTGACATGTGGGTGTAATTGTCGACTCAATAGCTGGGAGAAGTAGAATACCTAAATCAGCTGCCGCTAGGAAAATGAATGTGCACGTGTGTTACGTGTGCCCTTGTGATGGGATGAGCTTAGTTACATACACGTCAGTGCAAAGCACATTAGAACAATACCNTAACGCGACGTTCGGTAATGATTCTATTGTTGTATTTTTCTTTTGCACCCCGTATACACGTGTTAGAGCGTAGCTGGACAAAGGTGCACACGACTAAGATAATGTGTGAATATTATTGCAGGTTCACTTGCGTGTTCATTGTTGGAAAATAACACAAAGTATATCTGACATGTGGGTGTAATTGTCGACTCAATAGCTGGGAGAAGTAGAATACCTAAATCAGCTGCCGCTAGGAAAATGAATGTGCACGTGTGTTACGTGTGCCCTTGTGATGGGATGAGCTTAGTTACATACACGTCAGTGCAAAGCACATTAGAACAATACAATAGAATCATTACCGAACGTCGCGTTATTGAAAGTCGCGACCCGCTTTGTTACCGAAAGTAGTGTTAATTTTTGTCGTGTTGTTGATTGTCTGGATAACGCCTGCAGTACACTTGGCTTGGGTCACGAAGAGGGCAACTCAACCGCTACCTTTTTGTCAAGGAGTAGGGATAATAATTGCTGCCACAACACAAAAAGGCTGCTGGGACTGGAAACGGACGCTACAAAGATTTTCAGTGCGTGTTTCAAAACCTGGAAAGAAAGAATTGAGACGTTTTCCAGCGGTATCATCCTGGTTCTCTCAGACAATAACCAGTTTTACACTGGCCTCAACATTCTTAAGTACGTTTTTAGCAGAGATGTTAGTATCTTCTTAGGGACCTCGACAAAAGGCTGGACAGAAATGTATTGGGATGGAGGTAACAGGGATCCATTCGCCAGGACAGATGCAAGGGAATTGAGAAAGTTTTGTAGACCTGTGGCTCCAAAATGGCTTTGTCATAAAAATAAGTACAAATACAGAAATGTCCATACGAATGCCGGAGTATGGCCAGACCATACCAATGAAAACTAGATAGCTTGCCCAGCCATAACCAGGAAGATCAGAGGATCACTTCAGTGTGAGAGTAAAAGGAGGGCTAGATACAGCATCTGATCACCATTTTTACGTTGCCAAACTGAAACTGAAGAAGCACTATAGAAATTCCAGAGAAAGAACAAAGAAGAGCTACGCAGAGTATGACAGGCAGTGTAAGAGCCATCAGTCAACTTGTCAGGAATTAGTTTTTAAAACAACAAGCAGGAGGAATGGATTTCAACAGAAACCCTGTGGAACACTGTGGAAGGGTAGCTGGTCAAAGAAGGCAGCAGTAAACAGTAGTCAGACAAGATCCTGTGAAGCAAAAGGAGCATACATGGGCACACAAAGTGGTGAAGAGAATGCTTCTCTAGACAAGCAGTGGTACATTGACAGTCTGGCAGAGGATGTAAAGCAAAGAGGCAGTAAGGGGCAACATGAGCCAGCCCTAAGCCCACCTAAAAATTGTGGGGTACCAACTCAAAGGCAGAGACTTGTTGAAGATAAAAGTGGTCAATACATAATTGAAACAAAACAGCTATCACAAAATCGGCAGAGAATTTCAAGGACTTCTCAATAGGCCAGTAACAGCCTATTCTGCAAAAATCATCAAAGCCACTCTTCAACCACTTATGATAAACCTACTAGGGAGGCAACCAAGAAAATGATAAAGCAACTTAAGAATGAGAAAACACCAGTGTCCCTCAAGGTTGACCTGGAGACCTTAGTGGGCATGCTATTTCTCCTCTTTGAGAAGATTTATACAGAAAAGACACCATTAAACTGGCATGGAGCCTACTTTGTCAACATTCCTAAGAAAGATGACCTTTAGCAAGTGCTTCAACTGCAGGGGCATATCCAACTATCTCAAAAATGAAAGATCTTCAAAAGAAAAATCCTGGACAAGATTAAAGATGCTGTAGACTCACAACTATAAGATTAACAAGCAGTTCACAACAGAAGAGGTTGACACTTACAACAATTATTCACCTTAGTGGCATCATTGACACCAAAGGCTGTACTGGACCAGATTTCAAACCATGAAATGAAGAGACAAGAGCAGGTTTTCCAGAGGTCTGGAAGATCTGTAATTGAGACATGAAAAATAGCCAAGACATTTAGGGGGCATGTGCATACTTCTGTCAACAGCTGTCTCAGAAAAATTCCCCAAATTCATTGCCCCCAAAAACATCAGTAACCTGTTGCAGTGAACCTATCCTTTCCCCCTACTGATTGTGTGATCTGAAGATGAGATTTAAAGCAGGCACACACTACAGAAGCCAGCAAACAGCACCATCACAGAAGGTCTGACAGGTAATACCTGTGTAAAGCACAAGACTGGTCATCAAAAATCACCTGGAGACAGGACTTCAATGCAGACACCAGCAAAATGGGAAACACCTGAAAATAGCCAAGAAAATAGTCTAGAAGCAACACTCTGGAGTACTACTGCTGGCAGCCTATGCTGCAGGAGGGAAGGTGGACAAAAGCAAATAAGTATGTACATGAGTTTTAAAGATCTCAACCATTCCTAAATCAAGCAAGGAAGTTTGTCTTGATTAGGATTAACCCAACTTCCATTGTTTAGATTTTTGTCAATTGACATTGTTTTGTATATTAAAAATAAATGGTACAGCCTTACATGGATTCCAAGTGATATCTTATCATGTTTGCTCATCCTCAATGATGTGGATACCATGCAGTGGGATCATACTTGTCATCCTGCCTTCCTTTGCGATCACTGTCCAAAAGCTGTGCCAAAAACAAAAGTAGCAATTTTTTTTCTTCTGTATTGTATCATTCATCCATTTAATATTGTTTTCATTTTTTTCACTGACAAGCATTTTTTTCTTGCCTTAAACATTGATCAGTTGTTTGCATTATCCCCAGAGCATATTTCTTTGTTGAGTAAGGTGTTAATTGCTTTCTGGTTGTTCTGCAAATGCATGTCTAATTTGCCCTCAGAGGATAGGTTCCACCCAGTCACATATTAATTACTTTTCACCTTCTGAACTCCACACACACCTCTTAATAATATAGTATATGTAACATATTTTGTTCACCTTTTTATACATCAACTTGCCCTGAAGACCATTCTTGGTCTCATTCAAGCATGAAATACCAGTTTGAGGACTGGCAGGGTATAGTCTTTCTCTCACCGGCAGGTGAAGTGCTCTTCAGCCTTGGATGGCAATCACCTAGAGATGTTGTCTCAATAAAAATGCTGGTCCCCATTACCTTAATGGGTTGGTGTCAGGAAGGGCATCCGGCCTATAAAAACACGGCCTCATCATGCCATGAAATGACATCCAAAGATATCCTGCATAACTGCATAAATGAGACTGGAACTAATTTAAGTGAGGGTGTCATGCACGGTATGACTTTTGTTCAATGTAGGCAAAATCAGACTTTTATCAAGCTACTATATCAACCGAAAGAAGTGATGACAAGCTTCAGACTCTGTAGTCTGAATGTGGGAAGTTTGAGAGGTAAATCTGGTGAAGTAGCAGAGTTTCTTGAGCAAAGACACATTGATTTGTGCTGCATCCAAGAAACACAATGGAGAGGAAATTCTGTAAGAATGATAGAAGGGGAAAAGGGAACATACAAGCTGTTTTGGATTGGTAATGGAAAAGGCACAGGTGGAGTAGGTATCTTTGTGGCAGAGAAATGGATAGACAAGGTGATTGATGTCAAATACATGTGATCAAATTATGCTGACTAAACTGACAATAGGTGAGACAATCTTCACAGCAATACCAGTGTATGCACCACAATGTGGTTTGTGTGAATAAGTCAAGGGTGAATTCTATGACAGTCTCATTGCAGTCACTGGTAAGCTGGCAGAGAAAGAAGTTGTTGCTATTGCAGGTGATATTTATTTGCGTTTTGAAAGCACTGTCAAGCGAGTTTTGAAAAGGTCAGAGGAATTGCTAAATGCAGATGACCTGGTTCTCTCAAGTGAGACATTGGATGGTCTACTTGCTAAGTTAGAGACTTGGAAAAAGGGTTTGGAAGGTAAAAGTTTGACAGTGAACATGGGAAAAACAAAAGTGATGGCCAGTGGTCGCAATTTAGGAAAGCCATTGGAGAAAAGAAAGTTTCCCTGTTCAGTCTGTGGGAAGGGATTTGGGAGCAACTCAATCTAATGTGGTACTTGCAAGCACTGGGTACATAAACAGTGCAGTGGAATAAAGGGCAAACTGACAGAAAGTAACCTATTTAGCTGCAAGAGGTGCATAGAAGGAGAGGCAACCTGTGACTTGGACCTATGGAAAGTGCATTTGGAAGGTGAGAAAATTGAAGTTGTCCAGAGGTTTTGCTACCTTGGTGACACCCTTGGAGCTGAAGGAGGAGCTTGTGCAAGTGTAACAGCAAGGGTTAACAGTGGGTGGAATAAGTTCAGTGAAAACTGAAGATGTCAGCCGCATGGAGCGGAATGACATGAGAATGATAAGATGGATGTGCAATGTAAGTCTAAAGGACAGGCTCAGTTCTAATGAACTCAGAAGGAGATTGAATCTGGACAGTATTGACAGCTATATGCAAAATAGGAGGCTTCATTGGTTTGGTCATGTGGTGAGAATGGACAAGAATGCTTGGGCAAGTAGATGCAGAACAATCAAGGTGACAGGAACCACTGGCAGAGGAAGACCGAAGAAAACATGGGAGGGAGCGATAAGGATGGATCTGAAACAAAAAGGTGTCAGCAAAGACCTGGTGAAGGATAGGATAACTTGGAAGTCAATTTCAAGAAATCGTCCAACACATGCCTACATGTAAAACAGATGTTAAACTGAATATGATGATGATAATGATGACTAAATCTTTGGAGAACAGAGGCTTTTTTACTCCATTCATCATTTAAAAGCATGGATTTAAATTTACAACATTAACATTGTATCATCAAAATTACCTTATCTTTATTGTTCATCTACATCCATAATACCCCTCTAAGGTCAATGTTACAAGTTTGCAGGCTTCATTTACCTGCTAAACACTATCAATGTATTCACCATATTTTCACATCAAATTTTCTCTAATTTTCTGAGAAACCATGTGTGAACATTAACTTCATCTCTGTTCTTATCAAAGGAACATGATAACTTGTATCATCATGGAGGTCATTTCATCATTAAAACTTCTACCAGTGAGTTTTTTGTAAAAACTCTGCAAAAGGAATGACTTACACAAGTGACATACAATAAGCCAAATCCAAATGTTAAAAAGTGAATCTATTGGCTTACTGTTTCCTTTTGTTTGAGTTTTTTATGGTTAAGAATGAGTGATACAGTGACTCTTCCTTTATTGGGGTATTTCCTCAGTATCCACTTGCATTTTGAGGAAGTCTTCTACCCTGATAAGAGCAAGCCTAAACTTGCATTTTATCAAGAACAACCAATTCATTTCCCTTCTCTAGTTTAACAAAAACTATGCTGTAATTAACAAAGGCATCAATAGCAATAAATATGACTTACTTCTTTTAGAATTTGTTAAAAACCCTATTCAGGTATAAATAAATGACTCAGTATTAAAGGTCTATGCTACATTCAGATGAATATTATAAGCTGTGGAAATGTCACTGATTAAAGAGAAAAAATGATTCTTTATTTTGGTATAATGTTTAGTATCTTTTCTTAATGTGATCAGTGGAAACTATATTTGCCTGTCATTTTGAGAGGAAAAAACCCCTTTAATATACAATACTTTTGTAAGAGAAGTACAACATATAGTGATTAAGGAATGATGACAAATGCCAGAAAAGGTAATTCAAAATACATCAAAAACTCAAAAAATAAAATAAACCTAATAATAAAGGTAAGTTCTTAGATCTCCTGAACTGCAGGTCATCATGATTACCCTATATATTATGTGACATTGAGAATTTAGAAAACATTGCAGTAAAAGGTCTGAATTTTGTTCTTTTCACTTTGTGTTTAATAACAAAGCTGAATGGTCTGATTACCAAATGCAGAATTGCAGCATTGCTATATGGACTGTAAACTCTGTCACTCAGTGTCCAGGACACCAAGAGACTGGAAGTGGCAGAGATGAAAATGTGCAGATGGACAGATGGACAAAATATATGAGATCACATGAGAAATAAAAATGTTAGAGAGAGGGTGGGTGTTGAGAATATCAAAGAGGGATGCAGAAGAGCAAGGTTGAGATGGTTCAGGCCTTCTAAAGGGCAGGAAGAGAACTATGTCTGCTGGAGAGTAATGGAGATGGTACCACCTGAATAGGATGAAGAATAGGATGCCCAAGCTAAAATGAATGGGACAAAAGAAGATGATGTCCTGGATCAAGCATTTTGGAGGAAATTGACTGGCGCTGTGATCCCATACTGAAAGTGGGATAAAGCTAGAAGAAAAAGAAGAAGACTTGCACAAATGCACATCAAATGCAACTTTGAAAATGGCAACAGAGTGTACACAGGTGCACTTGGGGAAAAGTACTTTAACCCTTTTCTTCAAAGAACACGTAATTGAATAATAAATGTAATAAACTTTTGGAGAATTTGAGTTACTTTCTGAAACAATATTTAAACCAATCCTTAAGCTTCTCCAAAAATACAATCATGTTCTCTGAGAATTACATGGCAAGTACCTTTTCAGTAACATACATGTTTTTCCATAGAACACTGTCTAAAAAACTGAAAAAAGGTAAAAATCTGGTGGTGAGAAACCAGATTTTTTTCCAGCCTGTTACTATACAACTAATATTGCTCTTGGGCAAATGACATCTTAAGGTTTCTAGTAGAGTAGTTTCAAATGTAAGGGAATTTACAATCATTTGTCAACTCAAAACCTTGACTTTTAAGCTTTTAATTTGGACTAAGAAATAAGACCAAGATCTTGTTACAAATGCCTAAATCTGCAGTCTGAGTCAGATAAAATTTCAAAATACTTTTGTTTTTCTTTTGGTACCAGTTCTTTAAAGTGATTCCAAAACAATGAGCTGAGGGATAATATGAAGCATTGTCCAATACATCTAAACAAGTAATATTTTGCATAGTGATAGGAAATTAACAAATTAATATTCAAAACACAGGCGCTTTTTTGGTTCCCATATGAAATTTAACAAAATTCCATAATGTATGGAGGAAATGCCAATAATCAATGAAAAATACATTTTGGATAAAAATATCCTAATAATTAAACACGTCATATGGTAATGAGGGGTGCTCACATTTTGTATCTATTACTAACTGCTTAACTGTTCTCCATATTTCTCTGTCAGTTCTTTGCCATCATACGATAGCAACCTGAGAATACTATCAAGATAAGCTGCTTCCTTGGCCTCGTGTGCCGTGGGTCCACCTGATTGACCTAACTGCCTTGTTCCGGAGAATATACCTACAACGTAAACTGGTAAGGTACTAGTTTCTGCAAGTTGATGAATAATCCTGGCCGTCGGTCTTGAAATAGATGCCAGCTCACACATTTCTGCTAAAGTTTCCCTTGGTTTGTAAATGGTCAAGTCAGCAAAAAACGTATGCAAATCCAAAGGCGTTAATAAAAAGTCGCTAATAAAAGATTCTGCCACATTCTGTCCCATGACATTGTAAATAGCTGCTACCAGTGCATA
Source organism: Morbakka virulenta (assembly GCA_003991215.1). Taxonomy (NCBI): domain Eukaryota; kingdom Metazoa; phylum Cnidaria; class Cubozoa; order Carybdeida; family Carukiidae; genus Morbakka; species Morbakka virulenta. The sequence continues at coordinate 3,776,642 of RDPX01000013.1, read as the reverse complement.
GAATACATCACAAACCACATCTGCCTTAGCAAACGGCAAATGTTTTTCAGACGATATCGCTGGTAGATCGGGGTCTACCAATATAAAATCGGCTAAAGACAGCATTTCTGTAACTGATGTGACATGTTTTCTGCTAAGTATTTTTTTCTTGAAAGTTTTAAGAAGGCTGGCTGGAAGAAGAGGATACTTTTTAAGCAAGTGAGCAGTAGCAAACATGGACGTAAAGTAATAACCTTGCAATGCAAGTTTCTCATTACTCTCGACGTTTGGTAACATGCTGGACGAACAGTTAAATACAGATAAAATCAAATTTTTATCAAGACCATGTATTCCAAGCCGATTTTGTAAACAAAAACTCTCTTGATCAAAGTACTTCAGCATAAACTTTTGTCGATCATATACTGGACGTTCTTGCAGCAGTCCTCTCTCTCGTAATTCTTGATTAATTCTAATCATTTGGTTCTTTGCCCTTTTCCGATTATCCCTGTTACTCCCGCGGTAAGTTCTAAAGACGTTTGTATTAAGTACTACTGACGTTCGACTCAATTTAAGTAAAGAAGTAGTGTTTACCGATGCTAGTCCAGTCATGGAGCAAGCAACTAGGCATTTTGAAAGCGCCATGTTGAAAAAAAAAGTGTCTTGAACATAGGGAGCTGCACCCTTTCTGTCTCTCTCTCTCCCCCCCTCTCTCTCTCTCTCTCTCTCTCTCTCTCTCTCTCTCTCTCTCTCTCTCTCTCTCACACACACACACACACTCACATACACATACGTGCGCGCGCACACACATACACTTTCTCTGCCTCAGTATCTTTCAGTATTTTTCACTATCTTATTTCTATTTTTCTATTTTCTCTCTAACTTTCTAATGGTCTTTCTTCTTTCTTTCTTTCTTTCCCTTTCTTTTCCACCGAGGAATGCTTTTAAGCTGATTAAGGATAGACCTTAGCTCCGAGTCTTCGGTGAATACCAGGATTCACAAACCATCATTGTAAAAGAAAAGGGAAAGAAAATATATGAGAAAAAAAGTACCTGTGAGCAAGATGGCCTGTTTCCAAACTTTTCTTACAGGAACTCATCAACCATATTAATCAAAATGTATGTAGTCAACAATTTATTTCAGTTCTTATTACTGAGATCAAGTCCAGTTGATGCTGGCCCAAGTTGCTCAAAATTTCACTCTAACTTTCTTAATTTTGAAATTAACTTTCGAAACTACAATTTGATACTCTCGATCTAAATTTGCAATATGACATACACATTCGGGAAGCCATGGAATTCAGTGACATTCTAATAATTCCTGGAGTTTTTGGGTGTTATTTTTCTGTTTTTCTTTATATCTTTCCAAAGATTCGATTATCCAGATTATCTAGGTATTACTTTATCAAATTTCGAGAATCAATCTGGATAGCTTTATCGGTATAACCTATTGGACTGGAGAGAAAATCAAACCATTTCATTCATATCGAAAAGATAAAGAGAGGTTGTCAATCCTAGGGAAGTAATACGGCATTCGTCCATTCCCAGTGAAAATTAGTGTCTTCTGGAGCCTCAGGGGAGTCATTAAACTGGTGCTTGCTCTTCTTCAGACGTTTCCAGGTTCCCTGTAAATATTAATTCCTGATTTTATTTCCATTTTTCTTAAAATACTTTGAACTTGCAATTTTGGCCAGTACATCAAGTAAGATAACGACTTACAATCTCATCCATTCTGGTACCTCGTTATTGACGTTCATCCTCTAATAAAAACGCACTGTCACAAGTTTTAAACTCGGTATCCCTTGTAAATCGCTCTGCTTAAGCAAGTGTCACAAGTTTCACCAGTGAACGTGGTCTTAAGGAAGCACAAAATACCCTAAATTCAAGCATAAGCTTAGCCCAATAAAAAACTACAAAAGCTGGGATTACAATCGTCAAATGAATACCACATATAACTCACTAACTGATAATTATCACTATTATCGGCATTACTGCACAGAGAAGTTCTTGTTAAACAAATGCGTTAGAATCCCTTACCTTTGTCCTAAGTGGAGAGCCTTCTGTTGTGCCTTTGGTATAATCTTACATCTTTTAATTTTGGGGTGCTTTTGTTAATAACAAAAAAAGCTATATTCACTTCTAAACCATAAGGACGTGTTTTTTAGTTGTACAAAAATTACTATGGAGGTCATATAAGTATGTGGTAAAATGTCTGGAAGACTTTAGATATTTCAAATGCTAAAATAGAACTCTTCACCGTTGTTTACAGTACTGGCATCGCTGAAAAGCTTTTATTGGACCTTTCCTTGTCAACTGGTAAGTCTTTGGGGTTTATTTAATGTGTTGCCAAAGATGGGTAAAAGAGAACCTGCAATAAAGAACTAAATAACGATAGTGCATGAAGAAATTCGTCAGAAGCTCATTCCCACACTTATTTCAGGAAATGAACTGTATAATTCGCTAGGAAGCAGCTTTACCTCTTTTCGAGTGAGAGCCTAGACCCCATTTACCCCTTTTTTACAGATCTAATGTCTAAAGAATTACGATATGACTACCCTCGATAATCTTCCATGTATATACTTTCTCCAGGGAGAATATGTAAAATAAATATCACTGCTTTAAGTCGGGCGTGGAAAAATGTAAATTTCATGCATAACTGATTTTTTGAACCTATCTTCTCTTCGATATTCTTTTAAGCAAGAATGGTACTGTAACTTGGGCATTATTCTGAAACATACTTGTGTCATTATTTGGGGGGACTTTTAAGGCAATATAATCCTGGCGCTGACTTCAGTACAGACAGTTTCTAAGCCTGTAAATGGAACAGTAATGTATTCCTTTTCTTTCTGCACTTGGTTATTTTCTTGGGCAAGAATGAGTACCGCTTTGGCCTCTCTACCTGGGATTAGAGAGCTGGAGAGGTAGCCGTCAACAGTCATGGAAAACAACCTATTGAGCGATGGTATCACAAATAAAAAATACTGGTGGTGATTCAATCCAAAATTTATTGGTGGGTAGGTGGGACTCGTTATCCTAGCATAGGAAACTCATCTAAGAGTTTTGAGTCTGAAATAGCAGCAAAAGGAAATGGTAAATTACTCCATTGATATAAAGCTCAAATGATATGACAACATGGAGACATATGACGTGCATAGGATCTTCACATCTACAAATGAAGACACTTCGTCCGATAGAATTTCCTATAATAAGCAGTTAGGACCAGGTTGTTACCCAGGTACTGTAAATATTACAAGAGTCAGTCAAACTAGGAAAGACAAATAACTGAATCTAGGTACTTATAATGTAAGCACACTCCTGAAAATTGGAAGTTGCCAAAAATGAGTAAAGAATTGCAGTATGTGAAGATGGATATAACTCGCATCTCAGAAAAGAGGTAGAGTAGCGATGGCCAATATATATATATATGTGTGTGTGTGTGTGTGTGTGTGTGTGTGACATATGTAATGGTACAGAAGAGCATACTAGTCAAAGTCGAGAAGCTATTGTTGCTAGAGGGATGACTCAAAATAACAGTATAAACTTCATCCCCACTTCTGCTGGAATTCTCATGGTCAAAGCCAAAGACATTGGTGTTTTTTATAAAAAATTGCACAATACTATTGATGACGACAAACCAATATATATAATTTTTATATATTTATATAAATATTTCCCACTACACATAAATAATGAAGTAAAGTCACATAATGCCAACCAAACAACGTCTTAAGACGAATTGGAAAACAAACTGATAAATTCTGCAGTAATAAAAGTGTTTTTTTAAGTCTCCATACTTTTCCCACTTATTTTTAGTATTTACGCCATACAGCCTATAGTAGTAGCAGGAATTGATGATTGTACTGTTACAATAGTTGGAAGAAATTACAATAAAACTAGATGGGATTTCTACACTGAATTTATAGCCAAAACTAAGAGTGAAGACAAAGTTAACAATTCCATTGAAAACTAACTATAAGTAACCTCAAAGAAGGCAAAAGTTGTGAAAACTCCAAAATGACATTCTTCAAAACTAAAAGCCAAACTCAAATATAAAACTGGAATTTCATAAATTAATTCACATAAAATCAAAACATGGGTGTGATCTGACCTGGATAAAGGATACCAGCAAAAAAAGTTTTTTTTCCGACTTTTCGATTATAACTCACTCTCTCTCTCTCTCTCTCTCTCTCTCTCTCTCTCTCTCTCTCTTCTTTTCCATACAGTGCTCCCTTCAAAAGGTAAAACCTGCTTAAAGCAGTAATGTTAAATTTTAAAAAATACATTGTATAGAGTTTGGACGAGCTGCAGCTACCAGCTTGGTTGCCAGGTGGCGGATCGCCGAACGGCCTTCAGATATAGAGGCAAGCTTCGAATGCTCAATAAGCAGTCCCGGACACCAAAGCACCAAAGAGTCAGGAGGTGGTGGAGCTAGGGGTTGCACCTTAACACACAAGAAATATCATATAACTCCAATTTACAGCTTCCTGCGACAATGCGATTGAGGGCCACAATAAGCCTTGCCTCCAGCTTTGTGTTAAATAGTAAACCTCCCGCTGCCTGGCGGTCAGTTGGTAAAACACAGGATACGGGTGACGTAAACCCGAATGAAAACTTCAAGGATGGGGTAGGCCTAGGAAGCCTCCATCCGAGATTAAAAACCCTACGACTTCGCAGGGCATATGAATAAACCGACTGGCCAGACGGACCTCAAAATGGAACACGGAACACAGAACACAGAACACAGAACACAGATTACCATTACTAACAGGTATGTTGGCACGGCTAAAAACAACCTAGTTAATATGATGGAAGAGAGGAATATTAACATCTTAGGGCTCTGAAAAACTCTATAAACTTCAGCTAAACAGACCCTACATGATAACTATACATACATACACAGTGGATCAACAGATGGGTAATATTGAACAGGAATAATCTTCTCGAAAAGCAAAGATAGCCAACTCACAGATCATAAAATGGTCGCCTATAGACTTATCTGGCTCAAACTGAAACTTAAACAACACACGCTAACAATACTGGAAGTCTATTCCCTACAACGAGGTAGATGTGATCAGGAATATTTGAGCCAGTCTAAACCACAGACGACACTGAGAGATTTGACGAGGAAGTTGTTATTATAGAGGGCCTTAATGGGCATGTAGGTAGTGACAGGACCGGATATGAAAATGTCTCAGAGCCCTTTGTTATTGGAAATAGAAGGAGAACGACTGCTTGAATTCTGCAAAAGAGATAATCTCAGGGTTATGAATACATACTTTAAGCACCGACCCAGCCATCAATGGGCGTGATATGGTTTCCAGAGCAATATAGGGGACTATGGCCGGAAAATCGAAATGGACTTATTCCTAACTAACAGCACATTACTAATTAGAAACGTCAAAGCGATTCCATTTGCACCGCTAGACTCAGATCATAGATTAGTGGTCGTGGACACAGAGCTGATGACACTTATAATGAAAGCCACAGGACATAAGAAAAAGGCTTTCACTGCAGGATTGAAGTCTGACAAGGACAAGGATAATTTTGACTAAGCTCTCAAGAAAGAAATCACATCATTTACAAAAACAACAGACATGAATATAGAGGCTAAACGGAATAATAAAGGAAATTTAATAATAAATGAAATTAAAAACACTGTAGGTTTCTACTACATATCGACTAACAAAAAGAAAAATACGTCGTAATGGACAGATGCGCTGAAGCAGAGTAGTATAGAGAAAAAGAGAGTCTTTCGGCGGTGGATGAAACATCGAACACCAGAAACCCAGCAAGGTTAAGTCATAGCTAAAAACCTTTGTTTTCTAACAAGAAAGAAGTGAAAATCTGAAACATGGAACTCTTTGAGTGCAACCTAGAGGCAAAATTCAATGGTAAAAAGAAACTCCTTCATCAAATTGCCAAATCATATCGCAGTGGACATCAACAAAGTATTTTTAACATCAGAGACAGTTTGATCAATCAACTCTTACAATTTCCTGAAAAACTCAACTGAGCATGGAGCACCTACTTCAACAACCTGCTAAACCATACTAGTGAACAACAACAAACTAAAAAACATCCATCATATGTGTACAGAGAAGACTCATCTGTACACGTTACCCCGATAGATACATTTGAAGTGAAAGATTGAAAGACCTAAAAATGAAAAGTCACCTGGCTATGACATCACTCCCAACGAGGTCTAAAAGGCCGGTGGCTCTCCAATGGACACTAAATTCATACAGCTATTCAGCTCAGGCTACGCACAAGGAACAATACCAACAGAATGAGGTAACACCATAGTATGCCCCGTCTACAAACACAAGCGTGACTAACTTAGATGTGAGAATAATAGACGAATCTCCTCATTCAACCACATTGCAGAACTTTATGAATGTGCACTAGAAAAATGTGCGCGAGAATATCGTGAACAACACCCTGGACCTTGGCAGCATGATTTTAGAAATGATAAAACCACAAAACATATGATTTTTGCATTGAGGAGGACAATGAATGTGCACTGGGGATTTCACCAACCTCTATACATAGCTTTCCTGGACCTAGAAAAAGCCTTCGATTGGATCCTACGAAACACCATATGGAAAACATTGCATGAGTATGGAGCGTCACCATCACTGATAAGAGCAATCAGCAGTACATACCAGACAATTCTGAAACATGTCTGCACTGCCAAGACTATAAAGCCTTGTTTGAAACCAGTTCTGGAGTAAGACAGAGCAGCATCCTTCTACCACTCCTAATCATTCCATACTTACAAGTCATCAGAGAAATTGCTCAAGACCAGCCAGCACATCACGTTTTGGCATATGCTGATGACATTGCACTGACCCTAAGCTCCCTCTAGGAGACATGACTAGATGGAATGAATGTTTCAAAAATGCCATTTCAAATTAAACCTCCGAAATACTGAGGTGTTGGTCATGAGCAGAACAACAACAAAGCTACGTGTTACACTAGATGAAGTTCATACACAACAGGTGAAATACCTTGGGTCCATCATCAACAGCAATAATGATGTAGATAAAGAAATAAAAAAACGAATCTCCAAACACAGTACGAGCACATTCCTTATGTTCAGACTCCTAAAAGACAAATCTGTATCAGTTCAAGTTAAGAGATTGATCAACCAAGCGATCCTCCTCTCCCTTTTGCTGTATGGTGCTGAAAAATGGACAATGAAGCAGAAAACCTTATCCAACCTCCGAGCTGCGGATATAAAAGTCATTCACATAATCACTGGTTTATCAAAACTGGATTATATCAGAAATGAAGAACTGTGCAAAAGGTTGAACATCTCGATGTTAGACGAAGTCGTATAAAAAAACCCTTCGCTGGTATGGACATGTTGAAAGAAAACAAACAGAATCCAATGTACAGACATCACTTGACCTTACAATATCTGGTGCTGAACGCCCACGAGGAAGACCTTGCAAACAATGGAAAGATTGTGTAAATGAATATCTTCTATACCCCCTCACTGTTGTACTACGAGATTCCACCTACAACGACCATGTTCCATGGAGCCAACTGATCCAGGTCCCAACACAATATGTCCAACTGATATGTGTGAGCCTAACTGGGGTTGGGTGAGAACGGTGGGAAAGACATTATATTGAAATGCAATGAACACCAGTGATGACTGCTGTAAACTTTTACAGTTAAATGAATATCTACAGCTCATGTATTGGAGTATATTACAGAAAAAAGTAAAAAATACAGCTTACAAAATAGAACGTTACAATTTTAAAGGAAACATATTTAAAGACTTAAGACGTTCACGCAATATTATTATTATTATTTATCATTATTATTATTATTTATCATTATTATTATTATTAACTACTGTAAACAAACTAGTTTTCTCTTATTTTCTGATGATTTTCTACCTTTACCTGACCGGCTAAAGCAATTTTCTTGCTTCCATTATGCGACTGATTGTAAGGGGCTGAATATTTTCAGACGATAGCCTTATACTTCGTCAGAGTTTTTCTTTACCTTTCTTTTACTTTGATGGAATTTCTTAATCCGTCTTATTTATTTTATTCTAATGTAGCTTATATTTTAGAGCCTATATTGCATGTTGTTGAAAAATTTAGATACTCAGATGTAATTCTCTTTGACACGTTGTAATTCATTTAGTCATTTATTTATTCGAATATACATTTTCATCCAAATTTCGGAATGACAACTCAGGTATATGCTATTGCAGAAGTCTCCCATGTAAATTCTGTGCTTTGTGTTACTGTCTATCTCAGGACGACCACAGACTCAATTCCATACAAATATGTAATTCTATACAAAAAAGACTCTATGGAAACTTTGAGAGAAGAACAATTTTAGTTCCTTGTATACATATAATTGATTCAGTGACAAGAGATTTCTCTCTTTGTAAAAGTTAGTGTGATACATGAATTGTAAAGGATGGTAACAAAAATTGTTGTTTGATCAGATAATTTCTTGAAAAAAGCAGCCATGAAGAAACTTATTAACTCTTAGAAATCTAAAATGCATAACTTGTATCAAGCAATAAGGATTTAGATCTTATAATTTTTTTCTCTGTTTGTAGGAAGATATTATACCTGTCACATATTGAACTCTTTCTTCTCTTGGTAGCATCTCAATGGTGTAAAAAGGAATCTTATTATCTGTTAAAAAGTCCTTCATTAGTTTCGTGTATGCAGTTACCTCCTCGCAGACTGGAACCATCCGTACACCATCCTGCTTGAGTATTTCCTGGTATGGATCAACGACAACCACTAAAGCGTCTTTTCTTTTGCACCTAAAAAACAGAATTTTAAAAAATTACTGCAGTTATTTGTATCAGATGTTTAAAAAATATTTTTAACCGCTATTGTGGTGATTTTCTGAGAATATCCATATATATATATATATTAACTATAATATATATTTTTTAAACTAAATATATATATATATATATATATATATATATATATAAAATATGCACTTGGCACATGAGATGGTATTGTAATAAAATAGCAATAGATCTGTACAAGACATCTGCTAACAGGACAGATCCCAATGAGGCAAAGTAAAAACAGTTAGGGCATGACGTGCCCAGTAAGGGCCAATGAAGTCCATCTGGAGTCGTTAAGGCTGGTTAAAATCAGCAAGAAACTGGTAGGCACAATAATTCTGGAGTTTTTGCGGTTAATTTGTTAAAAAAACAAACTATCAAACAAGGTATAAATGCTAAATCTAAGAGTTACACAATTAAACACTCCATGAAACGGAATTTCTATGCATAGCGGGTGGATTGCTTCCTCTGTAACTTAAGGCTAAAAAAATAATTTACATAGAAACGAAATTCGCCAAATCCTGCACCTAACCCTTGTGTCTGAACGAAGAGAATCAGTTTGCTGACTAGAGAAGGTGTGACATAGACATAGGCAACTGTTTTCTAGGTAGTGAAATAGGTTGTCATCATCATCTCATCATCTGGTGCCCTGCTGTTCAGCGTTGGCGGTTACAACTTTCCACACATCTCGGTCTCGAGTGGCTCTCAGCAAATCTGTTGTTGACTTCACATCCATCCAGGCGGCCAGACTGTCGGTGATCTTCTCTCTTTGTCTACCGCGGCTTCTTTTCCCATCAAGTTTAGCTGTTGTTACTCGGTGTTCAAGACTTTCTTTTCTCATAAAATGTCCAAAAAATTTTGCTTGTCTTTTTCGAATTTTATTAATTAGCATTCGCTTTGTGTCGGCTTCTATTAAAACATCTACGTTTGTTTTTCTTTCCGTCCAAGGTATGCGCAACATTCTTCTGTAAAACCACATTTCTGCCGCCCCTACTCTCTTCTTCATCTGGTTGTTCAACGTCTATGCTTCGCATCCATACATAAGAATAGGTTCAATGTAACATTGCAACACTTTTTTCCTGGTGTCAATAGATAGATGTTTGTTTGTTAGAACAGACTTCATTTTTTGAAAGTTTTATTTCGCTTGTGCTATTCTTGATTTTATTTCGGTGTCACTTCTTCCGTCCGATGTGATGCGAGTGCCTAAATATTTGAAGGATTTCGTTTGCTTCAGTTTTGTTCTGTTTGTATAAATTTCACATACAGGTATCTCCTTTTGACGGCTGACAACCATTACTTCAGTCTTTTTGCTGTTTAGCTCTAATTCCTTCTGTCTACTATCCTTTTCTACAATATTCTGCATTTCTTGTAGCTCAGCTTCGTTTTCTGCAATCAACACAGTGTCGTCTGCATAACGTAAGTTGTTGAATACATAACCTCCGACTTTAATACCTAACTTCTCTTCTAGATACCTCATTATTTCCACGCTGTACAACGAAAATAAATCCGGTAACAGCACGCAGCCCTGTCTCACTCCTCGTTTGATATTTTGAAAAGAACTCGTTTCACTGTCCACTCGCATCACCGCTTTTTGTTCCCAATATAAATTTTGAATGATTCTGATGTCTTTTCCGTCCATTTCTAGATTTTCTAGTTGTTTGAAGGCATCGCCGTGCTTCAATCGATCAAATGCCTTCGTGTAGTCGACGAAACACAAATAAACATCCTTCTGCACCTCCAATGATCTCTCAATCAAAGTTCGCAAAGTGTAAATGGCGTTTGTTGTGCCTTTGCCTTCCACGAAAGCCTGCCAGAGTTGTAAATATCGTTTAGGAGATCAGTCAGAGTAGCTAACCCAAAGCTGTCCAATGCTTCAAGAAGTTCCACTGAGACGCCATCCGGGCCTGTTGCCTTTCCTCTTTTCATTTTCTTCATGGCATCTTCTACTTCGTCTTGCAAGATTGGGGGGCCTTCAAAGTTGTTCTTGACCCTGTGGTTGTCGTCCCTAGTTTCGTCCTCAAATAGTTCTTTAATATATTCCCCCCAGCGGTTAAGTATTTGATCTTTTTCCACAATTATTGTTCCGTCC
>RDPX01000013.1:3709296-3763638 GCA_003991215.1 Morbakka virulenta | reverse complement strand
GAGAAGATAAATGTATGATCTCCAGATTTGATAAGATTGGATCCTGGCCATCGTATTTCGCATAGTCCCAATATGTTGATGTCCAGTCTGTCCATTTCTCATTTCACATTATCTAGTTTTCCTTTTTGTAGTAATGTACGAACGTTCCATGTTGCGATTCATATTTTGTGGTTTCGAAGCTTTATAATTTCCGCAGTAGTTGGATGACGACCTGGTGCCACCTGCATCACATAGACACCCCTACCGGACGAGGGTGTCCTACTGGGTGCAGAACCCCTTCACGTCGTTCACTCTTTTTCGATTTGTGTGTCTAGTCATGATGTACAAAGCAAAATTTTAAGTGGTAGGTTGCAATTACTTTCCACCGAACGCAGTACCCGTCTTACGAGCGGAGGTCTCGACCATTGTATCTTATTTGATATCATCTGCCCGACACCCCGGTGAAGTCGACTAGTTCCGAAGTCCTTCCGGCTGCTCTCCTTCCCCGTCCGCTACCTGCTGCCATGACGAGGCTGGTTAGAGGTTTTTGGGCACCTCTGACTCGCCCGCCAGACCCGTCGTAAGGCTTGAGACAATATTATAGAGCTGCCGGGCACCACCCGAACAACCCTGCCTCGCCCTCGAAGTCTGACGCCGTTTGGTCCGCGACTGCTTATTTGGCCGGAGCCTTATTCGCAGCTAACCTCCATATCTGAAGGCCGTTCCCTATCCGCCACCTGGGACGCGCCGGGTAGGGATCGGTCGCCCCGAACGGAAACATGGCCATATACTCCTGATGTACGTCGTTCCTGCCATGTCTGTCCTGGGAAATGGATTGTATATAATACAAAAATTCTGCTTAAAAGAAAAAATCAAATTGGTGACATGACTTATTTCTGTTGGTGCTGAATGTTAATATATGTGTACAACAAAAAGGAAATGCTATGACAAAATGTTACACCAAAATTTTCTATTAATCGTTTTGCTGCAGCCTCATTTTTCTACTGAAAAAAGTTGCTACATATTTGCTCCATCATTGAATATTTGTAGATGAACATGTATACAACGTGGGGTTTTTTTCTAGTAAGTGCAAGTACGTATATGCTATTACAGTGTATATTTTTTGTGTGCACCACTTTAAACTTTTTACATGCAGGCCTGTAAGTCCAATTCACATAACTTTGCCCATAGCTTCCAGGGACGTGTTCAAGAATAGTGCTTACAATAGTTCGTCAAAATTGTCTGTTATAGCTCCTAAATGTAAACTTAAAAATACGTTAGGCTAATGGGCAACGTATCTACAAAACCTCAAACAATGTGCAACATTTTACCAAAGGGTATCACTGCCAGTGAAAAATACTAGTACCTGCAGCAAGAAGGACCTCTAACAACTTCAGTCGGTAGCATTTGCTAATAAAGCTCATACAATGCATAGCATTTGTGAACCGTAGCAATTTATCCCTGGCAGTTCCTGATAGAGCAAGTATATGTTTGGAATTTTTCTTACTTCCAAACTAACCAATGCATGTCACTGTAGGTTAAGGCAAATGTCTTGAAAGAGTTGTAGTTCTTACTTCTTTGGTCATACGCAGAATTATCCAGTTGATCGTCACAACTGAAATAAATACGTGTAAAGTACATACCTATGTTAAACGTATGAAGTTGACTTATTATTTTGAAATTGAAAAAAAGATCATGGCCAATTATTAACCCTGATTAGGTAAAGACAGATGTTTGGTGTAAATTACTTCAAGACATTGAAACAGCTGGTTAGCGGGTTACGTTATTCTTAAGGAAAAAAGGGTCTATTTAGCCTTGGCAACCTATCTAGAGATGGTGTATTGGTGAAAACTCTGGTAGTAGTGTCATTTCATCACCCTTCTCTTAAAGAAGGGAAGTGCCTGGTAGATAGTGTTTGTTGTGGCTGCCTTTAGTACTACCCTCATCAGCATAGGGCTAAGTATCCCGGCATGCTGAAGAGCTGCCTCTAGCTGATACGTTCGGATGTCTTCTCATATTTTCAATTTTCTTATGACAATATAAATCAAACTAACGTCGCTCAGTAGTCAACAGATGTTCCATGGTCAATTGATTCAAGAAATCTCCAGATCCAAATCTGGCTCCACATCTGAGGATGTAGACTCGAGATGTGATAGTACTAGCTCTACACAGACCCGACGAAGCCTGCTATTTTTCAAAAATACTACCCTTACCTTTCAGTAATATCAAAGAACTTGGTTCCAATATTTCTTTTGTAAAAACTTCCTTTTATTTTGACTCTTCTCATATTCTTGAGCTTTGAGTGAAGTTTCGATGACAGTGTCTTCTGGCTCTTGCTCATTATCAGATTTTTTGGACAAAGCTCTCCACACGCACTACGCTGTTACCATATTTGTCGGTTGTGACTTCGATGCTAACCACATGACCTGGTTGTCTCATTCTAATAGGACTGACAGACATGTAGAAGTTAGCTGCAATTCCGTTCTTGCCCATATTCTTATGCAGCTCATTAATTTTCCCTCAAGATGTCCTGACACAGAATCAGAAGAACCTGCACATTTAGATCTCTTTTTGATTTCTTTGACTTCTTTTTTTGACTTTAGTGTACAGTTTTATCTTTACTTCCCTTTGGATCTTCTGATCATTTTATTCTCTTTGTGGAGGCTAAGGCAATTACTTTAAAATCTTGTTGACAAGCTACATCATTGTACGCTTTAAAATTTTGTCCAGGCTGACACCAGCGAATTTTTACTATTTCTTTATGATGCTGCAACTGAACTCACAGAAGGAGTGTAGGTTGGTACTGAAACATTTTTTCCTAGTCGTAGTTACAAAGAGAAAACTAACTTTTCTCCGTGGTCCAATGGTCATTATTCATTTTAATTTGCTCCTCATAATTATTTATATGTTTAGTTTTAACTTGCTAGAGCTAATGAATCTAGATTTTCTTACAGACGAACTAGTAATGCTTGTCAAAGTGTAATTTCTGATGCTAAATCTTGGCTATGCTAAACCAGCTTGTGAAATTACTCCTTTCGAAAGTTGCGAGGTTTCTGGGGGATGTACAATAATGTTTTAGTTTCTTCTCTCTCTTTGACGGGATGGTCATTGCTGATCAGCCGTGGCACTCTTCACGAATCGACGCCATAGATCCCGGGTCTGCACCAGTCGGAGCAACTCCACCATGCTTATGTTTGCGATATCCTTCACATAATCTGACATTCTTGTCTTCGGTCTCCCACGTCCTCTTTTCCTAGGGATTGTACCAAAGAGCAGATCTTTCGTCAGGCTGTCTGTTCTGGCAACGTGTCCCAAAAATCGCAGTTTACGGTCGTTGATAATGTTGATCAGTCTCCGGCATGGTCCGATTTTCCCCAGAACCCAATCGTTCGTACGTCTGTCCATCCAACTTACACGAAAAAGTCTACGATAGCACCACAGTTCAAACGAAACGATTTTCTTCTTGTCAACTTTCTTAAAGACCCAACACTCTGCCCTGCATGTTGCTATTGGGAATACCAATGCTTGTAGCAGTCGTTGTTTGGTACGTTGTGTGATGGATCTGTCTTTCCAGATATTGGTTAGTGAAACCATTGCAGTCTTTGCCATTGCAATGCGCCGCCTTACTTCCTTGCTGTCGTCTACTTTGTTTGTGAAAAGTGCACCCAGGTAGATGAATTCTTTAACAACTTCAACAGTTTGATTGTCCACAGTTAGACTTTCGTCATTTGACGTCTTAGTTACTTTCATAACCTTTGTTTTGTTGACGTTAAGGAAGAGTCCTGCTGCTTCACTAGCAGTTTTTACCTTGTTGGTCAAGTCTTGCAGTTCCTGCATAGATGATGCAACTAGAGCGACATCGTCAGCATATCTCAGGTTGTTGATTGTTCTCCCGCCAATTTTGATTCCTACTTAGTGATCTTCGAGTGCTTCACGCGTTATTTGTTAGGCATATATATTAAAAAGGTGGTGTGACAATGCATCCTTGTCTGACGCCCTGGACGATTTCAAAGGAGTCTGTCATTCCGTGACTTGTTCTTACTGTTGCTTTCTGAGATATATACAGGTTCCTGATTAGATCAATTATATGCATGGGAAATCCCATATCTGCCATCACATTCCAGAGGACGTCTTGTACAACTGTGTCGAAAGCTTTTCGATAATCGATGAAACAAAGATAGACATCTGTTCCTACCTCACGGCTCTTCTCAAGTACCATTTTCAAGTTCAGTATTTGATCTCTGGTTCCTTTCCCTGGTCTGAAACCAGCCTTCTTCTCCGCTATTTCGGTGCTCAACTTGCTCTGCATACGATTAGCGATGATTTTCAAAATGATTTTACTACTGTGACAAATCAAGGCGATAGTTCGGTTGTTGTTGCATTCGAAAATGTCACCTTTTTTCGGAAGTCTAACGAACGTTGATGTTCTCCAGTCTGATGGCCATGCCTTTTGTTCCCAAATCGCTGTGCATAATTTGTGGAAATA
The DNA here is from genome assembly GCA_003991215.1 of Morbakka virulenta. Classification (NCBI taxonomy): domain Eukaryota; kingdom Metazoa; phylum Cnidaria; class Cubozoa; order Carybdeida; family Carukiidae; genus Morbakka; species Morbakka virulenta. Next base: position 3,759,173 of record RDPX01000013.1, on the reverse strand, counting down.
TTGGACGACGTTGTTGCCCCCATTCTTCAAAAGTTCAGCTGGAAGATCATCTATACCTCGAGATTTTCCTGATTTCAAGTCTCTAGTAGCTTTTTCAACTTCTGAGTATATTGGTGGGGGGTTGTTTCCTTGGTCTATTCGTGCATGTTGGTTGACTGGTTGGATGTTTGATTTCTTGTACAGATTTTCACAATATGTCTTCCAACGCTCTTTAACCTCNATCTTTCGTCAGGCTGTCTGTTCTGGCAACGTGTCCCAAAAATCGCAGTTTACGGTCGTTGATAATGTTGATCAGTCTCCGGCATGGTCCGATTTTCCCCAGAACCCAATCGTTCGTACGTCTGTCCATCCAACTTACACGAAAAAGTCTACGATAGCACCACAGTTCAAACGAAACGATTTTCTTCTTGTCAACTTTCTTAAAGACCCAACACTCTGCCCTGCATGTTGCTATTGGGAATACCAATGCTTGTAGCAGTCGTTGTTTGGTACGTTGTGTGATGGATCTGTCTTTCCAGATATTGGTTAGTGAAACCATTGCAGTCTTTGCCATTGCAATGCGCCGCCTTACTTCCTTGCTGTCGTCTACTTTGTTTGTGAAAAGTGCACCCAGGTAGATGAATTCTTTAACAACTTCAACAGTTTGATTGTCCACAGTTAGACTTTCGTCATTTGACGTCTTAGTTACTTTCATAACCTTTGTTTTGTTGACGTTAAGGAAGAGTCCTGCTGCTTCACTAGCAGTTTTTACCTTGTTGGTCAAGTCTTGCAGTTCCTGCATAGATGATGCAACTAGAGCGACATCGTCAGCATATCTCAGGTTGTTGATTGTTCTCCCGCCAATTTTGATTCCTACTTAGTGATCTTCGAGTGCTTCACGCGTTATTTGTTAGGCATATATATTAAAAAGGTGGTGTGACAATGCATCCTTGTCTGACGCCCTGGACGATTTCAAAGGAGTCTGTCATTCCGTGACTTGTTCTTACTGTTGCTTTCTGAGATATATACAGGTTCCTGATTAGATCAATTATATGCATGGGAAATCCCATATCTGCCATCACATTCCAGAGGACGTCTTGTACAACTGTGTCGAAAGCTTTTCGATAATCGATGAAACAAAGATAGACATCTGTTCCTACCTCACGGCTCTTCTCAAGTACCGTTTTCAAGTTCAGTATTTGATCTCTGGTTCCTTTCCCTGGTCTGAAACCAGCCTTCTTCTCCGCTATTTCGGTGCTCAACTTGCTCTGCATACGATTAGCGATGATTTTCAAAATGATTTTACTACTGTGACAAATCAAGGCGATAGTTCGGTTGTTGTTGCATTCGAAAATGTCACCTTTTTTCGGAAGTCTAACGAACGTTGATGTTCTCCAGTCTGATGGCCATGCCTTTTGTTCCCAAATCGCTGTGCATAATTTGTGGAAATATTGGACGACGTTGTTGCCCCCATTCTTCAAAAGTTCAGCTGGAAGATCATCTATACCTCGAGATTTTCCTGATTTCAAGTCTCTAGTAGCTTTTTCAACTTCTGAGTATATTGGTGGGGGGTTGTTTCCTTGGTCTATTCGTGCATGTTGGTTGACTGGTTGGATGTTTGATTTCTTGTACAGATTTTCACAATATGTCTTCCAACGCTCTTTAACCTCTGGTCCTTCAGTAAGCATTTCTCCATTCTCACTTTTCACGGCATCAGTTGATGGCTTAAACTTTCTGGTCAGAGTTTTTACAACGCTGTATAGGTCCTTGGTTGAGTTGGTGACTGATTTGTCTTCCAATTGCTTGCATTGTGCATCAATTGCCTGTTGTTTGTCTTTCCGCATCATTCTCTGGACGACAGCATTCTGTTCTTTGTAGGCAGCACTGTTTTACTGTTTTACTGTTTTACTTTCTTACAAGTCCATTATTTCTCCACTTTTTAATAAAGTTCAGATCTCTGTATCCTCTAGGGGACAGGCTGATTTCTTTTGAACTTTGCTTTTTAGAATTTCTCTCCGAATACAACTTGTTCTTCTTTGCTTTTTTTTTCTTTTTCTTTGTTTTTCTTCTTTTTTCTTTTTTCTTTTTCTCTTTGCAAACTATTCATATTTTGAGCTCTGGTATCATAAGCGCAAGGCTGGTTGTCAAGGGTATTGATTAATTTAAAGCATCTGGTCCTGATTTGATTCCGGTACGTGTCTTAAAATATGTGTTTCCGACCTATATTTTTCTGATTAACCTTTTCAGTCATTTCCTATCAGAGTCTTCTGGTCCATCTTTCTAACAGATTTATATTGTTTTGCCTATCTTCAAGAATGCAGCTGATCCAACTGATCCTGGTAACTATTGACCAAAAGATCTTCTTTCCATTGTGAGCAAGGTCTCTAAAAGACTTACCAACAATGCATTTGAGTTGGTTTTGTAGAATCTAGGTCTTTATACTGATGTTAAGTACGGATTTAGAGGATCTCTCTCTACTGGTGATCTTTGACTGAAATCAAGGAGCGTATCTATAGGTTTATAAATAAGTCAAGTGAAGGAATTGCTATAGCTCTTAGCTTTTGCAGCCATTCAGCATTTTTTGTCTCATCGACAAAATGTAGCTTGTCGTAGTCTTTTCTGTTGGTATTTTCACTGAAAGTGTTCTAATGTGATTTCTTTACTGGTTCAAGCTCTGTTTATTGCATCTCGTGTGACACGTTCCTCTCAACATCTCCATCCGTATGCAGTTGTTGTTCGTCATTATAATAAATCTTTCTATTACTACAATTTTTTCCCTAGGACAGCTAGATTGCGAAACTTTTGTCTTAAGAGTGCCTTTCTCTATCATCCGACTTGATTTTTCAGGTTAAATGTAAACTCTTACCTCTTGGTTTAACCATATTCCCTGTATTTTTTACACAATTTTATACATTCAGGGCTTTATCTGTAGTTGGTTCATTACAATAACAAAAATATCTAACGCAGTCTTATGAAATTTGAATGAGAGTCCAGGAAGCAGTAAAAAAAACCAGGCAAAGTTGTTTATATAATTCTTCAATGATTAAGAAACGTCGGGGACAATGGCAAAAACTAGGTTTGACCATGCTGACGTAATGTATAGCCGCAAGAAAATCAAAAGAAAAGAATAGTAGTAATAAATACCAGGGAAAAAATAACAACTGAAAGTAGTAAATTAAGTGAGGGTTCTCGATCATAAACCCGAAATTAAATGTTATTATTCATTATTTATTATTTATTACTTATTATTTATTATTTATTATTTATTATTTATTATTTATTATTTATTATTTATTATTTATTATTTATTATTTATTATTTATTATTTATTATTTGTTATTTATTATTTATTATTTATTATTTATTATTTATTATTTATTATTTATTATTTATTATTTATTATTTATTATTTATTATTTATTATTTATTATTTATTATTTATTATTTATTATTTATTATTTATTATTTATTATTTATTATTTATTATTTATTATTTATTATTTATTATTTATTATTTATTATTTATTATTTATTATTTATTATTTATTATTTATTATTTATTATTTATTATTTATTATTTATTATTTATTATTTATTATTTATTATTTATTATTTATTATTTATTATTTATTATTTATTATTTATTATTTATTATTTATTATTTATTATTTATTATTTATTATTTATTATTTATTATTTATTATTTATTATTTATTATTTATTATTTATTATTTATTATTTATTATTTATTATTTATTATTTATTATTTATTATTTATTATTTATTATTTATTATTTATTATTTATTATTTATTATTTATTATTTATTATTTATTATTTATTATTTATTATTTATTATTTATTATTTATTATTTATTATTTATTATTTATTATTTATTATTTATTATTTATTATTTATTATTTATTATTTATTATTTATTATTTATTATTTATTATTTATTATTTATTATTTATTATTTATTATTTATTATTTATTATTTATTATTTATTATTTATTATTTATTATTTATTATTTATTATTTATTATTTATTATTTATTATTTATTATTTATTATTTATTATTTATTATTTATTATTTATTATTTATTATTTATTATTTATTATTTATTATTTATTATTTATTATTTATTATTTATTATTTATTATTTATTATTTATTATTTATTATTTATTATTTATTATTTATTATTTATTATTTATTATTTATTATTTATTATTTATTATTTATTATTTATTATTTATTATTTATTATTTATTATTTATTATTTATTATTTATTATTTATTATTTATTATTTATTATTTATTATTTATTATTTATTATTTATTAATGAGATGATTATTTACTATTATTTGCCTTACTGTCCCCAGAAAAGCACATTATGATAATGTGTAATTTTCTATTTACAAACTGAAAATTAACTAATGTTTTAGACTCAATAACCATTGAGTTTAAGCATTATCAACAAGGAGCAGATATCGAATATTCGAATATTTCCCCAAACAGATATTTGAATTCGAATATTTGGCAGTCAGAAAATATTAAATATTCGAAAAATATTTAATATTTTCTGACTAAATACTTTGGATAACAGCCGTTAATTATTATGCTGACCACCTGAAAGATATCAGGGAAGTCATAGGTGCATTGGATGAAGACGCAACATCCATAACAGCGTTGAAACATTTACTATCCATCGCTGATCTGAAGAATGAAATCGCTTACATCACAGCTCATTGTGCGTCGCTCGTAAACAGCCAATTGGTTCTCGAAAAGCGGGATGCCCGATTGTTTGAACATTGGAGTGCTTTTTACTCAGTTCATGAGTGTATCAAAGACCTCCCTCAACTGAAAGACAAGTGGCCAGCAGTGATTTCTCGGAACGCTGGGCTGAGAAGCTTAATGCCACCAATGCAAGTAGCCTACCCGGGATCACCAGATCTTGGCTTCTCACACGACGACAGCTACGTGAACAGTCTGACTGCCTTCGAAATTGCGGCATTTAAATTTACCCCACTTACATCGGTAGACGTCGAAAGGAAATTTTCCTGCTACAAGACTGTATTACGACAGAATCGGGAAGCCTTTACAGAGGAGAACTTGAAGTCGTATTTGCTCCTGCATTGTAACTTGTAGTTCAGAGAAATCTATGACATTGCAGCATTAATTTGCATGGATAGTTCCAGAGAAATCTTTTTTTGCTTGTATAGACATTAAAAGAGAAACAGTCGCATTGCTTGAGTAGATAATCTTAGAGAAATCGGTCCATCATTTGTGGTTATTCTTTGCGAAAACGTTTTATTGCTGGCATGGAAATTCCTGGAGAAATTGGACCATGTACATTGAAACTTACCAATAGTACCATTGTACCCTACTAATACATTTCTCTCTATTGCGCACCATATACGAGTATTATATGCATAATCTTGCTAATAAAATTTATGTTTTGGGGGTCGAATATTTTTTGAATATTTTGCCATTCTCATAAAATATTTTAGTGATTCGATAGAATATTTATCCTCCCCCTGGTTATCAAACAAAAATATTTATCTTAATAAAAACTTAAATCATAAGATAGCTGTCAATTATTATCAGTCATTTGTAAACTTTGAAGTTAAATTTTGTAGTAAAGTTTGTAGTAAACTTTAATGAACTGGTATTTAGGCTTACGGATTCTTTTGGAACCTCAGGGAATGCAGAACCCCGCCTTACATAGTCCCCAGGACGCCCTTTGGCAAGGCATACTACCAGGTCAGTCATCCCTCCTTGGGTTATGGGGGCCTTCAATCTGTCAGCCCGCCTTGCCTGAATAGGGGCAGCCCATTTTAGGGCGTGCGACCTTTATTTAGAGGTCATTAGCCAGGGATGGCCACTCCCTGCCTTGCAAGCAGGTTCTTTGACCAAACACTAGACCCATCACCGATAACTGTGGTTGGCATCAAGAAGAGCATCCGGGTATAAAACTTTGCCAAATGTGTTTGAGCGAATGACAACTAATATCACGTTCATACCGGATTGATAGCCGCCCGGATCAACAACAACCACCTTTGACTTGGGAAACCAGTGGGAAAATGTGAACTATGTTACTGGCGGAGACGGAGAGGAGGAACAAAGGATGCTAAAAGACGGGCCAGGTAAATGAAGCTGAGGAAGGAATTGAACATCAGGATGGGAACTCTGAATGTGAGGAGTCTGACAGGAAAAGAAAAACAAGTGGCAGATCTGATGGGGAAAAGGCAGATAAAGGTACTGTGTGTGCAAGAGATGAGGTGGAAAGGGTCCAAGACTAGAGAAATCAGAGAAGGCTACAAGGTGTACTACCATGGCTGCAGCACTGCAAGGAATTGGGTAGGCATAGTTTTGGAGGGAACCCTTGTGCCAAGAGTTGTGGAAGTGGAAATGATTTTGGACAGGTTGATGGTAATGAGAATGGAAGTAAATGAAGATAACATGGGTGTGGCGAACACTTATGCCCAGCAGGTAGGATGTAAAAAGGCAGAGAAACAAGATTTTTGAGAAAGTTTAATGCAATGATTGCAAAGTTGCTAGGACAAGACCGGCTGTTTGTTAGAGGAGACCTAAACGGGCATGTTGGTGAAGGGAATGTAGATGACGAAAGAGTGATGCGCAGCTATAGTTATAAAAGAAGAAACCGGGCAGAAGACGCCATCTTGGATGTGGAAACAGGGTTCGATCTTGCGGTTGGCCGCTACCGATCCGGTATGAATGTGATGTTATACTACTTCGGTGTTTCCTTCATAAACCTAAACTTGTACATTTTAATATTTTAATTCTACAACACCCTACAATATTACGCTATAGCCTGTATGTACGGATTCATTAGCAACATTTGTGTCCATCAAAACAACACAAGAGGAGTCACTTTCAAGTTGATTGTTTTGACTCGTCTTTTGTTTTCACAGCTCATGACCATTTTGTGTGAGAAAATTTTGATATGGATTTTTAGACAAAATGGTTAGTTTTATCTTTGTCACCATACATAAAGTAGATATTCTTTGTTTTTTGTTTCGTGTATTGCTTTTCACTGCATTGTTAAATAAATTTCTTGTCAATTTACTTTAAACAAAAATTAGTTTTTTCCTACTTTGCTTTTGAAAATAAAGCACGCCCTTTTTAAACGATTCCCTCAAATAGAGCCCCTTTTACTAAACAGCGTCCCTCTTGATGAATACCCAGAGTACCAACGTGAAATTGATGATGCAGGGTTTAATATGGAAAAAACGGTATACAGTTTTAAAATTTATATTACATACTATTCTTCAAACTACGATATTTTATTTTCCTTATAACATCTTCGCTCTTAATCAAAATTGATTTATAGAACACATAGAAAAACAAGGTCAATCCCAGGGCAAGAGATGGCACAATCGAAAGTCATCCATTTCTGGAGAAATTAAAGTTTGGTATAACACTTGAAGCAAAACTTCACTGGCCTTATCACCTACATACAACTTCTTGGGTAAAACATTCACTGGCAAGTATTTCAAGTTTCAAAATCATTTTTGAAACAGTGGATGTCAAAGGTACTGGCCAATGTTATCGCTCCAGGTTCGATCCCTGCAAAGCACGAACCTTTACTTTACTTAAGGTATTTTCATTTAAATAACTGTATTCGGTAATTTCTGCATCATTATCTTTGTGTATTTGAATATTGACTAATAATGAAATAGTTACGATTAGTTTCTAAAATAGTTAATGCCTTCTGATTAGGAACATACCTATCGATGCAAAGTTGGCCTTCAGGTATATTTTGCGCCTCGTCTGCTTCTTTTTTACCCAAGAATAATAGAATGTAAACAATAGGATCAATTCCTCTGTCTATGATAAAATCTTAAAATGAAGGGAAAAATGATTTGACCTATCCAATAACAAACCATTGGTTTCATATCAATAACATTATAAGAGACTAGTACAACTTGCCATATTGTACTGATAAAAACAAGATCGTGAAATAAAACTTGAATAACATAAAGTGAAAAATTGCAAAATGAAAGTGAAAATGAAAGATTGCAAAATGCTCTTATCAAAAACGTAAAGCCGACAGCTCAGCTGGTAGAGAGTGTGCCCTTGATATCTACAAGCACTGGTTTGAACCTACTTCAGCCTAGTGCAGCACACATATTTTTTGCTTATTTAAAAAAAGATTAAAGACTACAACAGTTAATCATAGCCTGTGAAGGAGGAATGTCTATATTTATTAAAGTGTTGTTGATTGACCACTTAAATTGTCTACCAGAAGGTAGCAGTTTGTTTGTTTGTACCTTAATGCAGCAGTGTCATTAAAGACTCCTAAGCTGTTTCCTTCAAATAGTTGGCGGAAATCGAAATACTGTTTTTCTTGTATACTTCCGATTAAAAAGATCCCAGTGTAATTGAAAAATATATATGCTGTTTGATCTAGTTGTGAGTCTTTCATATCAACTCATTATTCTTTTTTTAACCCAGGAGAATCTCCTTGGAGAATTTCCTCCCAATCAACAGACCTTCGATGTCAAAGAGAGACTGAGCAAAGAATACCTTGTCGGGGAAAAATATCGGGGAAAAATTCGTCGGGGGTAAATATTTCGTCACTTTTTAAAATTTTGTCACTTTTCCCCGACGAATTTTTCAAATTGGTCATTTTTCCTCGACCAATTATTAACATTAAAAGGACTTTAGATATCGGAAAGCAAGAAGTCTTTATTTAGTTAATATTAATATTACAACGAAGGTAAAATATTGCTAACAGCTAATCTAAAACAATTATGTCATGGGTATTTGCATCTCCATTATCGTTGTTTTTATCATTGCCTTTAGTGTTTATATTAAAATCAACATCCGAGTCACTCCCTTCTTCTTCCTCATCTTCATCATTGTTATCTTCAACAAATCCAATATAGATCCAATCATAAAGGCTCGTCACAAACCGATTCATCAAATCTAGTGTTAATTTATCGTGGGCACGTGAACGCAAGTTGTGGCAGTATTTCTAAGCTTCCTGATGGTATGGGCGACGATCTATAGGTCAAAGACTTGACATGACCAATAACCTTACCGCCTTCGGTCTTGATGAAGAAGTTAACATGTCGTAATATTTCACGGGGGATATGACCTACAGTTACGAGGCTGTCGAAGAAGCGATTCTTAATTCTAATGGCACGTGCATGTGGATCGACTTCCAATGAGGCTTTTTTTTGTTTTCGTCTCGACGGTAACTTTTTCTCCAACTTTAGCATTTGTCCAAGAAGTATGGTTGTATACATGGTATTCCCTTGAAGCAACAGTTGTAGTGAATGAATAAGCCATACTCTTTCTCCATTACAAAATACAAAAACAAAATCTTATAAAGCCTCCTGTCGTTTTTGTTAAAATATTTTTCTGATATTTGAGTTCGAATATGCAAAGAATTCGAAATTCGAATTTGAACCTGTCATATTGTAGTTTTTCTTGCGCAGATTTCATTTCACATTTGTTTACGTTAAGGAAAAAAAAGTTTAATGGCAATGGCGAAAGTGAAAGATATTTGTATCTTTTTAAAGTGTCGGAAAGAGACTGATGCCCAAGCTCTTGTTGCAAGTGCAACTGCTGATGTTTCACAATCTGAGCTAATGATGGTTGAACCTTACCTTAGACCTTAGGTCCTCCCATCCTGAGCAGGATATAGGGCAGCGAGACTTCTCCATCGTCTACGGTCGTCAGCCACAGCTTGAGCGATTCTCAGTGATAGCCCTCGTGCATTCAAGTCGTCCCTGAAAGTAGCTTGCCACGTCCTCACATGTCTACCACGCCTTCTGTTTCCTTCCTTTGGTCTCCATTCAATTGCTTGTTTTGCAAATCTGTTGGGTGGTAATCTTAAGACATGTCCTGCTAGCTTCCATCGTGTCTTTTCTACAATCTTGTGCAACGGTTCTTCTTCTGTTCTTCTATATATCTCCTCATTGGTGATCATATCCCTCCATGTGACACCTAGGATTCTCCTCAGATTCCGCGTGTGGAACGAATCTAGCTTTCTCTCTAGCTTCTTGGTTGTTTTCCATGTTTCACTAGCGCATAATGCTGTAGAGACAACTATGGCCATGTATAGTTTGATCTTTGTTTTCATGTTGATTTGTCGTGATTTCCAGATATGGCTCATTGTTCTGAAGGTTGCACCGGCTTTACCTAGTCTGGCATTTACGTCTGTTTCTACTTCACCTGACTCGGTCAAATAACTCCCAAGATACGGAAACTTTTCTACTTCTTCTAGTGGATTTCCATTGACAGTCACTTGCTGTATTTGGTGATTTTTCACCTTCATGATCTTACTTTTTCCTTCATTTATCCGTAATCCTACTTTGGCACTTTCAAGTTTAAGTTGATCTGTTATCTGTTGACACTTCGTGACATCTTGGGCTACTAAAGCTATATCATCTGCAAAATCGAGGTCTGTCAGCTTTCTATCATCCTTCCACGGTATTCCAAAACTTTCATCATTCATTGTTCTTCCCATTACAAAATCTAAGCATATTATAAATAGAAAAGGGGACAGTATGCAACCTTGTCTAACTCCCGAGAACAATTCGAACTCCTCTGTCATTCCGGAGTTTGTTCTAACGCCACACATTGGATGATTGTAAAATGACTTCATGAGAGTAATGATCTTTTCTGGTATGCCATACACTTTCAAAATTTTCCACAACGTTTCTCTGTGAATACTGTCAAACGCTTTACGAAAGTCTATAAAGTTCAGCACAACTGGTGACTGATATTCTAAACTTTGCTCTATGATATTCCTTAAGACAAAAATCTGTTCACAACATGATCTCCCCTCCCTAAAACCTGCCTGTTCCTCTCTTAGTTTACAATCTGCTGCTATCAGTAATCTTTTCAAAAGAACTCTGCTGAAAACTTTCCCGGTAGTACAAAGTAAGGTAATGCCTCTCCAGTTATTGCAATCTGATAGGTCTCCTTTCTTGGGTAGCTTAACTATTACTCCTTTCCTCCACTCTTCCGGTACTCTATTTTCTTGCCAAATCTTGTTAAACAAAGTTGTTAATTCATCTACCACTGCAGTTCCACCTGCTTTCAAGAATTCACTGTTGATGCCATCAATGCCTGGAGCTTTGTTGTTTTTCATTTTATCTATAGCTTTCTTCACTTCGTCACTGTTTATGGGTCCCATATCTACATTCAACTCTTGGGCTGTGGCAATATTACTCCAATCGTACACTGTCTCTGGAGAGGGTTGATTGAGGATCTCTTTGAAATGCTCTACCCACCTTTCGTTTTGTTCCTCTTCAGTTGCTAGGATACGGCCATCCTTATTTTTAACTGGTACATTGACGTAACTACTTTTTCCGGAAAGCTGTTTTGCTATTTTGAACAATTCTCTTGTATTATTTTGGTCTGCAGCATCCTGTGCTTCTTTTGTTTTCTTTTCGAACCAGTCTTGCTTGTCTCTTCTGCAACTCCTTTTTACCGCTCTGTCCTTAAAGCTGTATTGCTCTTGTGCATATCGCGCTTGGTCTCGGGTTTTTGCTGCATCTCTGGTACTCTTCAAAGCTCTACGCTGATCAATTAACTTCCACGAATCTTCTGAAATCCATTGCTCTTTTTTGCTTCCTCTTCTCTGTCCAACTACACTACTGGCAGATTCATTGATGGCATCTCTGAAAGATATCCACTTTTCTGTGATGTCTGTGTCTCTTTGGAGGACAGCAAAGCGATTAGACAAATGTTGTTGAAACCTCTCTGAAACCTCTGGGTTAAGTAGTTTCTCCACATCGTATGCTTTTCTGCTTGATCGTTTTTCGATTTTCTTCAACTTCACTCTAATCCTGCCTCCAAGTAGGTGGTGGTCACTGAACACATCTGCACCTCTAAAGGCTCTGACATCCAACAATGATGATCCCCATCTCTTGCTTATGCAGATATAATCTATTTCATTAAGTGTGTTCTCATCTGGTGATCTCCAGGTCCATTTGTGAATGCATCTGTGTTTGAAGAAGCTATTGCCAATGCGAAGGTCATTTTCGTTGCAGAAACTAATCATTTTCTCTCCATTACCGCTTGTGTTATTTGCGGAGCCATGTGGGCCTACAACATCTGCAAAACCTGTTCGATGAGATCCTATCTTTGCATTCCAGTCCCCCATTACGATCTTTAGGTCATGGGTTGGTATGTTGTCCAATGTATCTTGTAACTGACTGTAAAAGCTTTCCTTTGTTTGTTCATCTGCATTTTCAGTTGGTGCATAGATTTGTACTATCGATGCCTTGAGTAGTCGACCCTGTAATCTTGCAGTGATGATTCTATCTGATATAGGCTCCCAGCTAATTAAAGAATCTGTGGCTTCCTTGCTCAACAGTAACGCTACTCCTCTCATGTGTTCTGCTGCTTCACTTCCTGAATACAATATGGTGACACCTTCAATTGATAATCTACCCTGCCCAGTCCATCTAGATTCACTAACTCCCAATACTTGTAACTGATAATTCCTCATTTCATTTGTCACTTGGGCTAGTTTTCCTGTTTCGTACATAGTTTGTACATTCCATGTACCAAACGTGGTGTGATGTTTGGCGGAAAAGACCGGGGGGATCGGAGCATGAACTTCCTCTCGGCTTTCATCCAAGCTCGTCATAGGTACATCATCAAGAGGGATAACAGAAGTCGTCATCTGTAATCCACCTATTGCTGTCCCAGGTCTTGCTCTACGCCATTGCTGTTTACCGGAATGGCTTCTTCTCGCTGTTTCTGTAGTACCCAATCTTTTTTACAGGGTAGGGTTACTAGCCCTACGCCCAACCCTCCTCCTTTTTCAACCTGGCTTGAGACAGGCTTCGGCGGAGTTAATGATGGTTGAAAATGAGATAAAAAAATCAACACAAGTCAGAAAGCATTTTAACAAAATTGTCCCAGAAAAAAAAAGAGAAGCTGCGAAATATGCACTACTTCATGGAACCAAGGCAACAATCGAGCTATTCAATAGAGTTTATCCAAAGTACACTTTCGTTATAACTACCATCAATGCCTGGAAATTTAAAATGAAGAAGGGAAAGGATGGGAATACAATTTTTAAAAAGAAAGGGGGACCAAACATAGTTTCAGACGATTTCATGAGAAAGATAAAGACCGTTATGATTGGAACACGGGCTGGTGGAACTGCGATAAGCCGCCGCATCGTAATGGCTATCGGTAATGGGGTGGTGAGGTCAAATAGTCCGACACTTTTAAAAGAAAATGGGGGCTGTTTAGAGTTAACCGAAGATTGGGCACGAGGAGTTATCAAGTCAATGAAATGGACAAAGATGAAAGGCTCCACTGGGAAAATAGAGGCATCTAAACAATTTCAATTAGAAGAAAAATTAACTTTCCAAAAGAAGATTTCTAGTGTAATTTTTGAATATTCCTAAAGAACTAATTATCAACTCAGATCAAAACCACTGTCTTACGTAAGTCCTGGCGAATACACTTTTGACATTAAAGGTGTGAAAACCGTTTCGATTAAAGGCATTAATGACAAGCGACAGGTAACTTTCGCTATTTCTTGTCCGGAGAATTTCTTCCCATTCAAGTGATCTTAAGGGGAAAACTAAAAAATGTTTACCTAAGTATACTTTTCCAGAAATTACTTTAAATCTATCAGAAATCAAACCATTATATGGAAAATGGATCTACGAGTACTTGCGAGGGCGCAGTGATTTGATTTTGAACGGCTTTAAATCAGCAGGGATCACAGGGGCGGTACAAAAATATAAAGAAGTCTTTGAAAGAATTGAAAACCCGTTCCTTGCTTCTGGGAATGATAAGAACGTATTTGAAAGCTATTAAATTTTTCGTTGTTTGCACAATTTCTTGTTGTATTTCTAAAACATATTTGATAGGTATCGTTTACTGGTTTTTAAAGCTGTACGATTTTTAAAGTTTTCAAATGTACATCTTGTTGTGTTTATATCACTGTTGTTATTTTCTTTTCATTTCCTTACTTTCGCCATACGTTAGCCACATTCATAACGCACGGCCAGAATAGGCGGGAAAATGCTTGCAGGGAATCTTTTTTCATAATGGCAGCCATCAGGTGCAAACAAAACACATTATACAAGCAAACCAAAAAAATCGAGGAAAAATGCTGGCGGGGAAAAAAATTTCGGGGAAAACTACTGGTCGGGGAAAAAAATATCGGGAAAAATGCTGGTCGGGGGATAAAATATTGGGGGAAAAAATTCGTCACTTGCAAAAAATTTCGTCACTTTTCCCCGATATTTCTTCCCCAATAAGGTATGGCCTGCTTTCGAGTTTTCACCCTCGAGCAGACCGCGAGACTTCCAATACTTGTTTGCACCTGGTCAAGCTGGTCAAGCTAATCTTCTTCGCTCATTTCTGTGCCCGCACGTTGATGTTTTTCTCCTTTTCCTGTCAAACGGCAACCTTGTCATAAAATCGACGGTCTACTATAACTTATTAGATTGTTGTAGTGGTATAGTTATTGGAATTGTGTCGTTACCATGGTGTAGATTTTTATTATCTTGATATTTACAAACATAGCAGTAATACCATTGTTGGGAAATAAAGCGTATACCCGTAATTTTGAGAATTAACGTACTTGTTTTGAAGAAATCGAAGTTTTTTTGCAATTATTCAATGAAATGCAGAATGACAGTAAACCTTCAATATGTTTAGCCAGTTTCAAAACACCGATTGGCCGTTTTCTAAGAAACTACTTTCTAAGAAACCACTACTGAAATGGTAAAGCTCTTAAAGAAACTTTCCTGAACTAATCCTAGTTCAGAAACAAAATAAAATTGAGGGCAATATTTCTAAATATTCTCATAACATTCTCATAACATCTTATTCTGTCGCTTTTTAACCGTTCATTTTTATTTCTTAAATTAGCATTAAGAGAATGCATCTGAATAACTTAATACACGTTTTTGTCGTTATGATAGTATATTTAGTGCCTTCTATTCATGCAATGCCAACAGACTATTAAGCAACTTTTAATACTTAAAATTACGATTTCCCAGCAAACTTTCGGTAATGAAGCCTTGACTACTTTTCTTACATGGAAATGAGACACATGACAGAACGGTCAACTAAATAACTGATTATGATTGGAATTTAGTATTCTTTTTACTTACTTTCATTGTCAGTTTTCTCTAAAAAACATACTTGTTCTTTCAGGATTGCAAGTTACAATGCCTTAAACTGCTCAGGGTTTTTCTGATAATCCAAGTGATCTCTAGAAAATTTATCTAAAAACACTTTCCTTGCGATCTCTTTTACCTGACGCAGATGGAGAGCATCAGCCACGTCGCCAACAAGAGTTGTTTTTCCTGTACTGTGCGCCCCACAAACGTAAACATTAATTCTGTCAGTTGGCTCTACTTTCTTTGAGTTTGACTTCATTATGCCCATCTTTAGGTTTCTTTCTAGTCAAAAGCTCAAATGATGGCCTTATCTTATATAGTGTGTTTGGTAATAGTCTTCGATATTGGTCAACGTTAACAATGGGTATTAAAAAGGAACTCTGAACATTGACAGTATCATTTTACTGAGAGACAAAGAAAATACTGAACGTCTCTCTCTCCCTCTCTGATCTCGAATGCCAACTGTCGGTACTTTGTCAGTTTCTCTGCCCTTTTCGTGTCTAAGCTTTTTTGTGTGTGGGTGGAGGGGGGCAGAAGGGGCAGGGGGTCGTATTTCCAGCTTTGTTTTCCTTGTTTGTCTTCAAGGGTTAAATCTGATCTCCGTGTCGTCGTAGGTTTTCAGGGCTCGAACTTAAAGTCTCAAACAAGTTTCGCTTTGTCGATCTCAAGAACTGTTCCTCACTTTTTTATCTCCTTGTACAATACCGTATTCTGTCCGATCAGGATGTTTTCTTTTGCCCATGCCGTTGCGAATAATATTAGAGGTCTGTTCTGTCTTGATAACCATCAACCAACAATGCCTCTGGTATGCTATTTATTATGCTATATCACTATCCCAGGCATCCATTTTACTTTCCTTTCTCCCAAATCATTTACCCTAACTTGTTGCCCTACATTAAAAAAATGTTTGACAGAATTTTCATGATTAATAAGTTGCTTTGATGCTAATTGAGATATTTCCACTTTATCTGATAGGGATTGTATGAGAATATTTAATCTTGTTTTAGAACTTTTTTAAGAAAATGTTTAGTGAGGCCTCTACCTGTGGTTGAATGGAGAGTATTGTGATAATGTAACAAAATGCTTGTCAGTTTATGATGTAATGACAAAGTAGAAAAGGATTTTCAGAAGAGTAACTTAAATGTCTGAACATGTCTCTCTGCAAGGCAATTAAAATTCTCCAATTGAGAATTGTAGCATCCAACACTTCATATAACTGTCATTGAGGAATGAACTCATCACCAGTGTTAAATCCTTGGTATAGGTTATACCTGGAGAGCATTGGAAATTTTGGGGTAAACACAGAGATTAAACATTGTAATCCTTAGTTACTTGAAGTTAATTCTTTAAATCACAACTTTTATAGGTATTCATTAAACCTATTATACAATCTTGCATTATGTAAACCTTTACAGCTAATGAGACAACTTATCATCAAACTACTATTACACAACAGATTGCTACTTTAATCTAAAAAGAAAGGGTACAGTACTTTCAGTGCAGTTGGAAGGCTCAACTTCTCAGATGGGAGTTGATGAGGTGCCACTAAAATACTGTTGCACATACATTTCATATGGCCCTACTGCAATATCCTCTTTTAGTACAGTTATTAACTTGCCGTTAACTCTCATATAACAAGGCATCTCTTGGGCAGACCATATGATGCACATATAATTTTGAGTTCCATGTGTAAATCTTCAATCTCTTCATTTTGGTGTCAGTTGCCAATGGGACAGGCTTGCTACTGCAGTTGGTATTTTAGTATCAATGCTGACATATGATATGCACCCCATAACAACAAAAAACTTGTGCATGTTTCTTATTTACCTGGAAGTAAAACTGTTACTATGCAACAACTGACATATCTTCTTAAACAAAAGTCAGTGAGGTTTCCAGCCAAGTAAATTTGTCTTGCACAATTCTTTTGGTTTCTAATAGTCAAAGTTTAAGTTAAAACTGTGAAAATAATATTAAAGTTCCCTACTATAGTAGGTATAATAGTTCTGGGTCTCTACAAAAGTAGGAATATCTACAAATTGAGACCCAAAAGCTATTCCAAAATGGTCTTTTTTACCAATGATTTATTACTGTTTTTTCCTTTTAAATTATTCAAGAGTAGATATTTTATGTCTAAAGGAACAAGCACTCAGGGTCTCCCACTTACACTGATGACCATCTGGCAATAGTGCAGCATTAGAGCTCAGTATCCTACTTGAGATGTGCCTTCTAAACATCTCTTGAAAATTAGTTGGCATCTCTCCTATCAAACATTTGCATCTTAGTATTAAAATTTTATAAGATTCAATGCCTCACGGGCAATCAACAAAATTTAATCAAAAGAGGTATAATATCTTTAAATTAAGAAACTTGCATCAACCTACAAGCAGTAACACGTTGTATCCATTGTAATATATCTAAATTACAAAAAGATAAAGAAGATAAAAGAAATGAGTGACACAAGATGCAACTAAATGAGCAGATACCAATGATTTTAGCCCTCTTTTTTTAGTCTGATAGCACCAGGCCACTAGCCATGAGACACCACCAATAGCTCAGGTTCCAACAATTAGAAAGAAACACACATTTTGCAAAATTATCCTTGTGCACAGTAACCTAGTTTGACTTTGTTGTCGCTTACTCATCCTATGCATAGGCTACTTTGGGAATCCTCCTGAGAAAAGTAGATTCAAGCATCATTATTATTCTTATCATCATCATTACTATTGTTGTTTTTGTTGTTGTTATAAACCATTTTTAGATTGAAAATATTCAGCAGTCATTGCCTGTATATGGTAATATTCATGTTCACTTTCCACTATCCCTGAGGTTTTGTTGCTTCTCAGCTTTCAATCACTGTTGTACCTTTTCTAAAATGGCTTGTATTTTTTCATTATTTAGCATTTATGGTATGGCTGAAAATCAGTTTCTTTATAATTTCACTCTCAGAGCATCTGATGGCAATCCATTTATGTTAATGTTCTGAGTACAATGATTTAACAGAGTTAGTCTGAGCAACTGAAAACAGACCTCTGTCTTTAGGATCCTAATTATGAGAAAATACCTTGACTGGTGGTCTAAAACAAAAACTGCTTTGTCATCCTTCTTATGCAGTTGCTACTCCTCATTGTAATCAATTTTTCTATGAATGTAGTTTTCCCCCTTGGACAGGTAGGTTATGAAACTCTGGCTTTTAAGTAGTATCCCTTATTATATGATTTGAATATCATTAACTGTAAAGTCAACTTTCATCTCTTATTTCTTCCATTTGTTTTTTTCTTTCTTGTTTCACAATTCCATACACTTAGATGCTCTTTGCCTAGTATTGTTCTTCATCATTAAAAAAATTATCACGATGACAGTATCTGAGTCTGAAGATCCCACTGAGATGTTCATTGTGGGCATGTCGCAGGAGCTGGTGAAGATTATAGAAGCAATGGAAAAACTGGGGGGTGCGCTGCAATACTTCCCGAATAAAAGTCTTTGTCCAAAACAAAATAGAGTAAAAATTGCACTGCCATACAGTTGGTTCATTGATGAAATATGCACATTAAAAAGTTTTTTTCTCTTATCAGCAGCGCAAAGTTAAAATGTTAAAAACAATGAGGTGACTTAGTTTTGTGTCACCCCCATTTTCCCGAAAGTTGTTGTAAAAGCACTTGGGGTGGGGAGGTTTACCACATCTTCTGGGAGTTTATTCTATGAAATGACGCTGGTTACAAAGAAGGTGGCTCGGTACTGATCTGTGTGCCTCTTGGATTACCTTGAAGTAGCTACTGTTGTTGTTTGCTGCCCTCTGGATGATGTTGTTGGTGACGTACCCCTCAAAGTTGGTCGGTCGAATTCTTCGTCGGTCGCTACTTGCAGGTGTTAAGATGGTGTTTGGGGGAACGGCTGTGACTAAATTGTTTTCTATCTTATATAGCATCGTCAGCCGGAGTTGCCTGCATCCTTCCTCTAATGGTGGTAGGCTGAGGAACTTGGGCATGTTTATAACACATCCCACTTTACGTGTTTCGTAGTCCTTCGTGATGAAGCGTGCAACTTGGCATTGGATATGCTTAAGTTTCTCGACATCATGTATCAGACTGGGGTCCCACACAACTGCCCCATACCATAGAGTGGATCTCACAAGAGCGATGTATGCGATTCGGTGACACTCTTGTGGGCAGTTAGAGTGATTCCGATGTAGGACGCCCAACGTAGATCCTGCTCTCTTGCATAGGCCGGTGATGTGGGTTGAACATTTCAGGTCACTGGAAATCTGGATACCTAGGTAGGGTCTACCTGTTGGAATATGGTGTTTCCTAGGCTGTAGAAGAAGTAGGAATTGGGTTTGGTGGACGGTACACCCCAACAGTATCTACTATTGTTACCATCGTAACCATGTCAACTGCAATAAAAGGTGTCTGTTAAACATGACTTTCATGGTCAATCTATGTTTTTCAGTTGATGGAATTGGCCTCAAAGTATAGGGGTCAGTCAGAGACATAATCTTATTCAGTACTCAATGTGCCAACCCGTTCCCACCAGGGTCAGTACGACATGATTGGTATCCTATATTCCTCATAAAAAACACTAGATCTTATCAACCTACAACATTTTTGCTTTATTTAATAAATTGACGTGCTGGCTACATGTACCTTATCTGTCAATACGAAAAAGTTATTCTGCGGCAGTCCATCAATGAAATCCAACATTAAGAACCACCAACAGTTGCCACCGCCAAGTTAGTTTTCACACATCTGGAAGAGAGGGAACCTCATCTTGAAGCAAGTGAATGAAGAACTGCATTCACCTCTTTGAGCTTAAGAAATGGATCAACACAGAGAACCTTTTCTCTGTATTGATCCTTTTCTTAAGCTCAAAGATGTTTTTTATCTAGTTGCCGCAATTAGAGGGTAGGGACAGGGCTATTTCCTAGCTTACATCCTCAGTATCATAGAACCGTAAATGTCACTTTTTATGAGCCTGTATCGAGGAACAATTATGAGACTTTATCAAGGAACTTCGTGACTTTTGTTTATTTTTTTAAATGAAGAAAACGAGTTATACTATTTTGTCAGCTTTTTATTTTCTGTCCCCGTTCCCAGACATCGTGGGCTTTAAATAAGTGGAAACTACAGTACTATTTTTCTTCAGATGTTTTTTTTCAAAATTTGACTCGTTTTGATATCAGTTCATCGTAATATACCCATTTAAACAGATTCTACAACTGAAGCATTTGCCAATAATTCTCCACGGCGTATGTTCAAACAGCACCCATTTGCATACTGATATCAATATAAACTGTGTTCACCATTGGTAGGGATGAATTGCTGCTTGTTTGTTGCAGTATAGTCTTTGCCCGAGTTGTGCTATGGTCACAGGAAAACCTCTGGTCCAGAAACTAATAATCGACTATTGTTCTACCTTATTGTACTAAAAAATTCAGATCTTTTTCACCCGATTTAGAGTATCTTTTGACTGTAATCACAAAACGTATCTATAGATTTATAGGTTAAGTCTGGTGAATGATGTGCTATTGCTCTGGATTTTTCTAAGGCAATTGATAATATATAGCATGCTGGTGTGCTTCATAAGCTCTTTGGTTATGGTATTTGTGGAAGGTCATTTGCAATAATTTACTCTTTCCTAGATTAAAAATGTGTGTTATATTGGATGAAATTTCACCCTATGAGAACGTAAATAACGTCGGCATTTCTCAAGGTCCTATTCTTGATCCAATTTTCTTCCTTCGTTACATCAATAATCTTCCTGGTAATTTGCGTCAGCCTATCAAAAACTCTGCTGATGACACTGTACTCTGGAATTGACTACAAGGAAACTTAACAGGTATAAGTCAAACTTACAGAAGATTGAAATGTCTGATCTTGAGATTCTGAAAGAACGAGGAAGAGGGTAGCTGGTTTCTTCCAACGTGGCAAAAAAAAAGGCAACTTATATCGCTCAGAGGAAACTTTCTCCCTCCAATATTCATGGAAAATCATTGTGATATAAACCCTGATGAGGTTGCTTCCCCTCTTGAGAAATGCTTTAGGCCATCTTGCATCTCTATGAATATACCATCCGCCCTTCAATAGAGTATTTTTGCCGTATCTGCACAGATGCTTTGTCATCTCATCTTGGTGTCCTTCTTCGAGTTCAGAGAAAGATTTGTAACTTGATATGTCCAAATCTTGCAGTTACACTTCAACCTTTGTCTTATCGACGGATTGTGGCTTCTTTTTTTTGTCTTTTTCATAGGTATTACCATGGAAAGTATTCTGATGAGCTTTCCTGATTGGTACCACCTCAGTTTCTTACATCTCTGTAACTCGTTTCTCTCAACGTCTTTATCACCATGCAGTTATTGTCCCTCGTTGAAATAACTCCCTTTCTGATTGAACTGCAAGATTGTGGAACTCTTTAGGTGCTGAGTATTTTCCTGCATCAAATAACTTGAATGTTCTTAAGTAAGATTAACTCTTATCGTTTCACTTGATCTTGTTTTATTTTATTTTTTTAGTCTCATTTTTTCTGTCATCTATTGTTAAGTCTGGTTCTAAAAAGTTTGGCTCTTTGTTTCACGATAGACAGTGCCTTACGCCTGAGACCATTTTGTATCCCTAATGTCCGTTTCTAGCAATTCTAGCATCCGTCATTTCACTGAATAGTGTTGTCACATTTAAGTAGGTGTTTTCTTTTTCTCATTTTGATGTTTTTGATAATGTTCAGAGATTTATTTGTAACTTGAAAGGTCCAATTCCTGCTGCTAATCTTCAACTTTTGTCGCAACTACAAAAGGTGGCTTGTCTTTGTCCTTTCTATACATTTTATCATGGAAAGTGTTCCATGAGCTTTTCTTGCCGGTACCAACTTAGTTTGTTTGTATGGATCATCATCACTGAAAAAATGAAAAATGCAAATTTAACCTATACCGACCTGAAAGACATTCTCACTAAATATTTTTGTGAACAAAACTATCAAAGGGCATCATAGACAAAGGTGAGGTGCTTGGAATTTCAGAAGGGGGCAAAGTTTCCCACATTTTTGCTTGACATATGGTCTATTATTGGAGAATTGTTTGAGTTAAGGACGCTATATCGGTTAATTCTATTGAAACAAATAACTTTATGCCCAACTTAAATGAATCGCTCAAAGCCGAAGTCAAAGTTCTGCAACTGACAGGGAATATGAAACTTGAAAATTTACTGGAGTTGGTCTAAGCAAATCTCAAAGGCGACCCATTAGACGCTAGTGCAATGTTTACTTGTAAAACCCTTGGTACAGATTGTAGATCAAATCAAGAGACACTGGAAAAGGGCTTCAAAAACTTAGAAACATGATGGAAACCCTGCAGCCTAGAATTCTATCCTGGATAATTTGAGTTTAAGAACTCAAATTCTGAAGAATAAGACTTTTTCCTTGCTTGCACAGGCTGGATCAACAAGTTAACTCGCTACGTCGAAAAGCACCTACAGCTAAAAAAGATGTCTCACATGATTGACAGAATAGTTTTGTGAATATTAAACTTTCAAAGATTACTGGAAAAATATTCCTTTGAAGCAAGCGTTTATTATTCTGCCGATAACCCCCCATGTGCTCTGACATGGTCTTCAACATAATAATTGATCAAAGTATTTTTGTAGATGCTTTGACTCTGTTGTTTATGATAAACATGCTGGTACAAAATTGCGATTCAGCACAAATGTAGGTACAAATTTAATAAAAAAACACGATAGTTTTTAACCTTATCATCGTTTACATGTTTCAGTATTCACATACCTTCTTTAGAATGTATATAAACATGTACACAAAATATCAAGACTTTATATATCGAGAAAACTAATCAAAACGTCATAATTAAATGTGACAAAACGTATGTAACAATACACAAAAGTTAACATAGCATAAAGACATTAAATAAGTAATTGTCCTTGCATGGTCTAAAATTTTAGACCATGCAAGGACAAATATAACTTTAGACCATGCAAGTACAAAGTACCAACTACGCATAAAAGAGGGTTTGCATATTAAATGGAAACAACCGACATTAAATAAGCAATTATATTTTTACATAGGACAATTACTTATTTAATGTCTCCATGCTATGTTAACTTTTGTGTATTGTTACATACGTTTTGTCACATTTACTTATGATCTTTTGATTAGTTTTCTCGATACATAAAGCCTTGATGTTTCGTGTACATGTTTATATACATTCTGAAGAAGGTATGTGAATACCAAAACATGTAAATGATGATAAGGTTAAAAACTATCGTGCTTTTTATTAAATATGCTAGTACAAGTTTTTTATAAAAAACCATCTTCCTAATTAACGCCCCCCTAAGTTAGAAAAATTAAAACAACGTTCCGGGCGTGCAACAGATCAAATTCGGTATGATGGTAGTTTTAACAGAGATCAACATTACAAGTAAAGTGCGAGCCAAAGCATTAAAACGAGGCACCAAAATGTTAAACAACGAATATGGCCGACTACACGACAGCTGAGGCAAATGGATCTCTTGACATTATCAATACATATGCAGTTTACAGATATCAGTTTTGCACAAGAACTCGGAGCCCAACGATAGAAGAGAGGTTTGATATTTTTTGCTATTGCGTTTGAAACTCAAGGATGTCCGTTTGTCCCCGTGCTTGTACAGGCCCGTTTAAAATTTTTGCCCGGTACGGTTACGTGAACTGAGTGGTGATAATGGATATTCTTACCTGTTATTCAATTGATATCAAAATCCGGGGACTATACTACGAAACTTCTCATTATAAAATATTCCTTTTACAATAAAAGGTTGTAAGAGCAATTTCATAAGAACATTTTACTGCACATTTCACTCCCACCTTCCCAAAAGGTCTGGGAGACCAAAAATCTTGTTCTTGAATTTGAAAAGTTAAAAGGTTGCATAACCTCTTAATTGATACTGTTTACTTTTTTTATGATTGTATTATTAAGACTGCTTCCTTTCTTTATTTTTTCCTAGCACTAATTAAATCTTTCCTTTAATATCACTTGGTACACAAAAGTATGCCCCTCGAAACAACTCGGAAAAAACTTGTAACTAATAATATGATAAAGCTGCTACATATCTAGGTATTTCAGTCACTCTTGAAAGAAGGCGTGCTCTCTTCTTGATTACCAAAGCTAGTGTGAGAGCTCCTCAAAAAATTCTCTACGAAGAATTTCCGTAATGTGTATTATTCTTGTGAGCAATCTGCTTATAAAAGGAGATATATATTTGTAGCTTTGATGAGGAACAGAATAGCAGCTAACAGCCGAGCCTCATCTCGAAGGTTTTCCAATTTTTTTTACAACTGTTGTGCATCTTCTTATGATATAACCAGGGCCTACAGGAAGATATGAAAACCAATATATTATAGTGAATTTGACTAAAAGTTTATTACAGTACAACACACACACACACACACACACACACACACACACACATATATATATATATATTTATATATATGTGTATAGTTAAAATTATATTTCAATATTTCTAATAAAAAAGTACAAAACTCTGACTTTCTTGCTCACATATTCATCAGATGTACACATAAAAAGCCTCTAAAAATCTTTTCACTTGTAAAAAGTTGCAAAAGTTATTAAAAAGTCATTAAAGTTTTCAATGGTCTGGTGGGACAGATTTTTAGTTCTTCAACAGATATTTGTTGACATGTTGACATTTAGAGATTAATTCAGATCTTTTGTTTAATAGTTTCAATTTGGATGTAATTATGTGAAATTTCTCCATCAGACAGAGGTTGCACATTTTGCTGCACGTTTTGTAAATTCCAGACATATTTTGATCTGTTGATCTTTTCTGTTGAATTAGCTTTATGTTCATACTTGAAGAAATTCTTGTGTAGATACCATCTTTCTTTGAATATTTTTTCAGTCAATCCAATGTATTTTACACCTTTATCATTTTCTGATGATTTGGTGGTACATTGGTAGATCACATGCTTATCACAACAGTTTCCATTCAATGGACAAGAATCCTTGTTGTGACAATTACATGGATCGATCTTCTATTTCAACAAATCTTATGAAATATGTCTGGAATTTACAAAACAAGAACATAACACCAATTTTGATTTGGAAAGTGATCAATCATGCCCACTCATATGTTAATGGCAGCAAAATGTGCAAACTCTGTCTGACGGAGAAATTTCACATAATTATGTCATGAACATGTTTTTCCATTGACCTCTTTTCCTTCTTCCTTCTGGTGTCCATCTGAGGGCAACAGCACAGTCTTCTGATAGGTGCTTCCTTATCACATGTCCTATCCAATTCCACGGATGCCTCCTAATCCCTGTACTAATCTTTTCTGTTTATGCCACCTGTAGCACTATTTTGTTGTTGGAATGTTGCTGTCAATGATCTTAAAGATTCTTCTGAGGCATTTGGTTTATAAACTATCCAGCTTAGTAAGGCTTTCCTCTTATGACTGATGTCACTGGCTTCCCATATGTCAGATAGTTTTTTTCATTTGTGCACTTGCCAGAGCAATTCTCTTTCTGATATCTTCTGTCATACCCCATCTTTGTTGTTAAAGGTTGCTCCTAGGTATGTGAAACTGTCCACTTCTTCCACTTTGCTCCCTTTAACCTTTAATTTACTGTCACTCTTGCTGTTCATTTTCATGAGTTGGTATTTCTTTTCATTCAGCTTGAGTCCAAGTTTTGCTGGTTTCCCTTCCAGATTGCTAGTTTTGTGTTGTAGGTGTTGCATTGTTGAGGATAGAAGAGCAATGTCATCCAAAAAGTCAAGATCTTCCAGCATTGCAGTAAAATTCCAGTGGATACCCATTCTTTTGCCATCTAGTGCTCTTCACATCACCCAGTTGATTTCTAAGAGGAACAGAAACCCTGACAAGCAACATCCATGCTTGTTCTGAAGGGACAAGCAGGGATGAACAATTTTGGGAAATTGAAGATTTGAAAGATGTAATGGCTATCAGCAACTAACACCTGATGAGAAGGATGCCCTTCAAGCTGTACAGCAATCTCTCAAGTTTGATGAAGGGAGGTATGAAGTCACCATGCCATGGAAACACAATCTAGACAACCTTCCTAACAACTATGATTGAAGAACATGTGTCTTAAAGCAGCATATGAGGCAATCATTGAGGATTATGTTGAGAAAGGATTTGTCTCAAAGATCACCAACAATAAATGACATTGTAAATAATCAGGCATGGTTTCTTCCACACTTCACCATTAGAAGTCTGGCAAAGAATCAATTCTCCTATACCAACAATTACCAGGGCATCTGCTGGTATACATGCTCAGAAATTGATATCCAATTCAAAAACAGTCCTTGCAACCATAATTTGTCACACAACATCATGCACAATTGAAGGTGGAGGACACGCCAAAAGCTGCTGAAACAGTTCACTAAAAATGTCTATCAAAGCAATGGAATTCTACCATCAACAAAGACCTTGGGTGTCTGGTGGGAAGCAGATGAAGATACCTTCACATTTAAAGTGAGAATGCCAGAACCCCACCCTGCCATCACAAAAAGTAACTTCCTGAGTCCCATTGCTACACTCTTTGACCTCATTGGCTTGACATCACCTTTTGTCATTAGAGCAAAGATCATTCTGCAGGATATCTGGTACAGAGAGTTGGCAAAAACAGCTCTTACAAGTGTGCCACGTGTCTCAGTCACTGACTGATGCTGCTGGAGGTGAGTGGAGATTGGATCCCAATCAGTTCTCCTATTCCTATGGCTGAAGTGGGTAAGAGCTTGGTAACGAGATTTGTTCACAACTGACAAATCAAAGCAACAAACAGAGATGCAGGTGAGCTAACAGCTCAAGAAATCTCAGATGCAGAAATCCATTATCTGTAAATCACAACAAGATGCTTTTCCTGAAGAATTTCGGTAGTTGGCACATTCATCAGAAGAGCTTCCTAGTGGCACTGAATCCATTACTGAATGAGAGTGGTGTTATTGAAGCAAATACAAGACTGGGCAACAAAGCTAATTGTCAGAGGATACCATGCTCAAGATGGTCATGTGGCAGGGACAAATCATGTCTTTGCACAGATGTCACAACACTTCTAGATAATTCATGGTAGAGAGGAGATATGTCAAGTGGAAATGGAATTCAACTTTTGCAAACACAGAAAAGCAACCCCAGCAGCTCAGGTAATAGCTCCACTACCCATGATTTGCTTGACCCATCTGATGTGTATGGTTACCATTGAAACTCATTGTGCAAGACACCAAGTATTGATGTCAAACAGATTAACATTGTTGACATAGCTGGTGTCCCATTAATTGTGCAATAAGAAATTCCTAATAGTTATGGGTCACTCAAGAGTGCTTACTTGATGTTTTTTAGTTGTAATGATGATGAAATGTATAAATTTACCTTGTAAAAATTATGTATATAAGAGAGTGATTTATTTGTATTCGAGAAGAAAGAGAAGAAGAAGAAAGACAGACACACCTGGCTTTTAGATGTGTAGTGTAACAATCATCTCATTTCTGCTGGATTGCTATTATATCGCTACGTGCCATGTATTGCAGATACTATACCATCTGATCTGTGCATTTGCTTGTTCTGCTTGTTCATGTTGACAACATACCCAGGGAAAGACAGACACGTTCAAACAGTGAAGGTGATGGCAAATGGAAAGGAATTGGTATGTCCAATTACAAAGATTTGACCACTTGTGCTGCAAGCAGGCAAAAGGTAGGCCAATTCTTGGTAGAATTGGCCTTTTTCTGAATCTTCTTTTTCATTATGAGGTACATGGACTTGAATAGCAGTTACTCTCTTATATTTTGAGTAGAATATTGCTGTTATTCGTCCAACACATGCTAGCATGTAAACCGGACGTTAAACTGAATATGATGATGATTGCTGTTATGATCCTCTTGCTTATTGGTGTCCACTCTAACTAGGATTTAATTGCTTGCTGGCTGATCATAATGGCAACACCTCCTTCATGCAGTTCTTCATCACTGCTATAGATCAGTGTCTGTCTGGTGGGGAACTTCATTTTACCCACTTTTGTCCATCTGCACTTGCTCTCCAAGGATGTCCAATCTGTAACCATCCATCTCCCGTGGAGTCTGTGCTGCTGCTTCACTCCTATACATAAATCTTACATTCCAATGTCTGAAATTAATGGTTTTTTGGGGGTTAGCAAAAGATCCCATCAGACACTGAGCTTCCTCAGGGCTTTGTTCCAACATTGTCAAAATGCCATCATTGGCGACCTCTGCTGCCCCCTGATATTCGTGAGTCATGATGTTTAAAGTTTCTCTAACATAGCTTTTTTTACATGAGTGGGTTGTTAACCCAAACAAAACCCCCAACCTGGATGACCAGGGATCACATTTAGTCTGCCTTCTCCCCCTTGACCTGTCTGGTATGGGTGGCTCTACCAGGAGCATAAGGCTTCAGCCAGGAGCTACATGTAAGCCTCCCAATTGTGATTAGATAGTGATCCTTTGGGAGGAAACAAGTTATAAGTTATGTATAAAACTTAGAAAAGCTTACAATTTACAGGCATTGACCATAATGTCTAATTTGGGTTTTTTCTGCCTTTGGTTTATTAGGATTGAAGGATTACCCATTTTTATGACACTTGCCCTTGGCAGGATTTAATTCAAATAAGTGCAAATACTAACTTGATTGTTATTTTAATGGTGTATTTTTTGCCAAAATTTCATTCCACTTTTGAATTTTTGTTTCTGCATATCTTTCTCACTCCTGAAAGCAATTAAAAACATAGCAGCCTACTATTTAAGCAGAGAAAAAAAGCTGGGTACATGCATTTGTAAATGTAACATTCACTTGATCACCAATGCAGTCACAGTAATTGTTTCACATGTAAATTGATACTTTGAATTTTCCCAAATATGTTATATTCATCTTGATAAAATGCTGTTGAAAATAGAAACACACCTTTTCCCAACATTTTCCCAACCCACATTTGTCTTATGTTTTTATGCTAACAAAAGCTCACCATTCTGTTTTGGCAGTGAGTCACTTTTTCAAAGTGCAGATGAGGAAGTAGCAGAGGGAAAGAAAAAACAAGGGGAGAAAGAACTTATTGAGGAAGAAGTGATTAAGTATGTATTCATTTGGGATTATATAATTTTTTATTTAATAACTGAAGTTAACCGAATATTTGCCCTTGCTTGAAAGATAATAAAAGGATGTACCTATAAATGTGACATATCCAAGTACTGAAATTGGATGTCATTTTCAAGAATAAATGTCATGGGACTACAGGAATGTAATGAATTTGGAAGTACTGGTTTTGAATATTAATTATAGAGTAACAGTTTTTGTGAAATTGTGACTTATTTTGAGATTTCATTTCAGGTTGCATTATTTTACTGAAAAACAACACAGTTAACATTTCATACATATGTTTGTTTTTTTTATTTCACAATTTGTATTAAGCTAGATTATGTGAGACAACATGTGCTAAACATAAAAAAATATGTATTAGTTTTTAAAAGGATGTGATTGAGTTGTCTTTTGTCATTTTTCTTTTTTCTTTTTTTTCTTTTTTTTCCCTTGCTTTTTTAATTGGCACACGTAGACATAGTATTTTTAAGTTTTGAGCTGATGTACGAGGTAAAAGGTCTCTTAAAACCAAGTAAAGAAAGAGCACCAGTTTTTCCAAGCAGCGTTTCTTAAAATGCTGGATTTCAATGCAATATATATTCACTTGTGTAGTCTGTTAGGTTTGTTGTCCTAAGCTATTTCTTAGTGTTTTTGAGCTGGATCCTCACAGCAGAAAAATATAAACGTTCTTTCAACGAAAAGCATACATCCGGGAACTGTCGATACCCAGATATCATTTTATTGATATTCATCAGACACAATAGATGTCACCACAATACATGGTTACCGGGTACACAGAGTTACGCTACAACATACCCTCCCCGTTAAGTTTGAACACAAATGTTGAGAAAATCACCAGTTAACTACAAAGTTACAACTAAATCTTAAAAATGTTCGTACCAACACAAATGTTCACAGTTCGATGTCCTTTAAGTGTAGTAGAATGTTACTTAATAAACAATGCCCTAGTCCAACTATATAGAGTACTTAATCACTATTAAGATATAAGTTCAGTCTTTTGACTGGTTTGCGAACCCGAGAACTACGACGTAATTCCGGTTGAGCCGCAGGGTTTGCGGGTAGCGCTGGGTTATTTGCAGGAAGCGCAGGGTTAACCGATTCGGATCGAGATGGAGATCTTAGACGTCCCGGAACAGATTTGGGTTGAACATCACCGGGTGGTGGTTCTCGATTTTCCGGTTGTTGCTGCTGTGGACGAAATGTAGGTATGGAATCGGGACTCAGAAGCTCTAAATCCTCACATGGTTGATCTACATCTGGTGAATCGCAACGCCTCTCTCGGATATGATCAATGTGTCGCTTGAAGATACGACCATCATGCAACTGAACAGTGTATGATAACGGACCGTTCACAGAAATGATTTCACCTGAAAGCCAGTTGCTCTCGTCATGTATATGAACATAAACTTTGTCACCAATGTCAAATTTACGTTCTCGAGAATGCTTGTCATGTCTGTCCTTCATGGCAGATTGTTTCATGAAGACAGATCCTCGTGCGTCCGGTGTCAGCAGAGATATACGCGTACGTAAACGTCGGTTCATAAGCATCTCTGATGGTGATTGTCCAGTAGTAGCATGCGGAGTTGTTCGGTACGATAGCAACAATCGAGATAATCTTGTTTCCAGACTACCGTCAACGAGTCGCTTAAGTCCATGTTTCACAGTACGAACTGCTCGTTCTGCTAATCCATTCGAGGATGGATGGTACGGAGCAGTTAACACATGTTTGATACCGTTTTCAGTCGTGAATGTTTTGAATTCTGATGATGTAAAGCACGCACCATTGTCACTCACTATGATGTTGGGCAGACCATGTGTTGCAAAGCTCTGTCTCAGCTTTTCGATTGTTGTCGAAGAAGTGGAAGATGATGTTATATGAGCATCTATCCATTTTGAATGTGCGTCAACAATGACTAGTATCATCTTGCCTTGAAAGGGTCCAAGATAGTCAATATGAACGCGACACCAAGGTTTATCGGGCCACTCCCATGGATGCAATGGTTGTGAGGGTGGCAACGGTCGTGATCGTTGGCAAGTGTTACAGTTTTTTACTTTGTTTTCAATGTCCGCATCCTGATTAGGCCACCATACATATGAGCGAGCCAACGACTTCATGCGTGTCATGCCTGGATGTGTGTCGTGTAACAGTTCGAGAACTTTCAATCTACAGTCAGTAGGTATGATAACTCGAGCTCCCCATAGAACACAATCGTCCTGAATACTGAGCTCATTCTTGCGAGACTCGTAAGGATGGTATTGTTCACGTTGCGAATTATCAATCGTTGCTGGCCATCCGTCTAGCACGAATTTATGTACTTGGGATAAAACTGGGTCACGTCTTGTCGCTTTCCTGATTGTTCTTACGTTCATGACAGTGTTGTCCATGTTTTCCAACATGTTCACGACGTCCCCTGGTGTTGGTGAATAGCTCGTTGTTGTCGATAATGGTAATCTGCTTAGAGCGTCTGCATTGGAGTGATCTTTTCCCTTGCGGTACACAATTGTGTAGTCGTATGCGGATAGCATTAATGACCATCTGATTAGTCTTGGAGACGCGGTCAACGGTACTGATTTCATCTCACTCAACAATGTGAGTAATGGCTTATGGTCGGTCACTATGCTGAAATGTTTACCAAAAAGGTACTGGTCGAAACGTTTAACGCCATATACGATCGCAAGTGCCTCTTTGTCGAGTTGCGAGTAGTTACGTTCAGATGCGTTCATTGTCTGCGAAGCATACGCTATAGGTTTTTCTGAACCATCAGGCATCTTGTGTGACAAAACACATCCCACTGCGTATGGCGAAGCATCACATGCTAATATGATCTCCTTGTTGGGATCGAAATGTGTGAGCACACGGTCAGAAGTCAGAAGACGCTTAGATTCGTTGAATGAGTCATCTTCCTCCTTGGTCCAAGTCCAAGAAACGTCTTTGCGAAGAAGATTATGCAGTGGTGCTAATACCGTAGACAAGTTTGGTAAGTATCTACCATAGTAGTTTAACATACCTAAGTATGCTTGCAGTTCTTTCTTGTTCGATGGTGTCGGAGCATTGTTTATCGCGCTCACCTTGTCGTCGGTCGGATGAATACCGTTTGCGTCGATTCTGTGACCTAGGTACGTCACACTCGGTTGCAAGAACTGACATTTGTGTAGCTTTAGTCGCATGCCGGCTGACTCTAATCTCGTGAGCACTTTATCCACGTTGGATATGTGTTCATGTAATGTTGAACCCGTTATGATGATGTCATCTTGATAGACCGATACATGTTTCAGTCCTTGGAACATGGTGTCCATAATGCGCTGAAAAATCGCGCTGCCGGATTTTATGCCAAATGGCATACGATTGTACGTGTACAACCCCCTGATTGTGTTGATAGTGACAAACTTCTGTGATTGTTCATCCAATGGAACCTGGAGATATGCGTTGCTCAAATCTACCTTCGAATACAATACTCCGCCTGATAATTGCACATAGATGTCCTCGATTCGAGGTAGCGGGTATGGATCAAGTTCAGAGACCTTGTTTATAGTGACTTTGTAATCACCGCAAATACGAATGGACTGATCTGTCTTCACGACAGGTACGATAGGGCTTGCCCATTCCGAAAAAGCTACTGGACGAATAATCCCTTGTTGCTCAAGTCGGTCAAGTTCCTTCTCGATGCGTTCGCGCAGGGCATATGGGACCGGTCTCGCTTTGAAAAAACGCGGGCTTGCCTGCGGATCAACTCGGAGTGATGCATGCGCACCTTTAATCTGACCTATTTCATCTTTGAACACATCATTATGTTTATCTAAAACTGCTTGCAGTTTAGAACCTGATACCTTGTTAACTGAACGACCTTTGACCTGCTCAGCCCAATCAAGTTTCAATTTAAACAACCAATTTCTGCCCAGGAGTGACTGTTTATCTCCTGGGGTTACTAACAAAGGCAATTTCACAGTTTGGTTGTTATGTTGTACAATAACATCAGCTTGACCCATAATTACAAGCTTATCACCAGCATAAGTCTTAATGCCAGGATCAGGAATATTCACAAGTGTTACATTGTTCAAATGTTTGTTTAGAGTAGTCTCCCCAATAATGGTGAATGCTGCACCAGTATCTAGTTCAAAAGGTATTGTCTGACCTTCAACATCAATGTTGACAAATATAGGGTCAATGTTTATGTCATCACTTAAGTGATACATGTCATAGTGGTCGCCAGTGTGGTCATAGTGTTCATCAGTTTGACCATAATGTTCATCAGTTTGTTGCTTATGCAGCTCAGAGTGTTCTCGTGTTAAACTGTTAACCCCCTTACCAGACATACATACCTTGGCGAAGTGGTTACGTTTGTTGCACTTACTACAAATCTTGTCACGTGCAGGACAGTTCTTTATATCGTCGTGCCACTTTCCACCGCAGAATTTACAACGTTGTTGTGAATGTTTGTTGTTGTTCCGTTTTTGAGAATGTCCGTTGTTGTTCTGTTTCCGATATTCCGGAGTCTGCGTTGGTTTCTTCTTGAACTGCTTCGGCGTTGTGGATACAGCATTAATGTTCGGTCTTTCCATAACAGCAGCTTGTGCATTCGAGAGTTCTAAAGCACGTCCGCGTTTCAATATGTCCGTCAGGGATAAGTTTTTTTCCAACGCCTCACGTCTGAGTTTAGGATTGAGACATGTTCTTATGATGTGAGATTTAATTGTTCTGTCACGATCGTCAAACTCACATCTGTTGGCCATGTCTATTAATCGTGTGTGGTATGCAGACAGTGACTCACCCTGATGTTGTTTAGACTCGTGGAAAAGGAAAGTTTCATACTCCACGTTCTTTTGTGGCATGAAGTGTTCATTCAGGTATCTTTTGCCAGCCACATAATCATTTTCACCTTCCAGTTTTACAATTTGAAACGTGTCGTATATGTCATGAAGCTTTTCACCGCCGCAGTGAAGCAATAATGCGAGCTGTCTAGCTGGGTCTTCTATGTTTAACGCCAAGATCATGTTTTCAAAGCGTTTCGTGTACTTGGTCCACCGTACCGCAGTTGAGCTTGATATTTCACAGTCAAATTCAGGAAAGTTCGGTAAAGCCATTGAAGCCACCATCTTGATTCCGTTGTTCTGATCACAAAATGTTTTTCCAACGAATTTCAAGAAATTCCCTCCGTTTCAGCAAGTCAGACTAATAAAAATCCGTTCACAGGTTTCAGAGTTCCACAAATCCTCGTCGCCATATGTTAGGTTTGTTGTCCTAAAGCTCTTTCTTAGTGTTTTTGAGGTGGATCCTCACAGCAGAAAAATATAAACGTTCTTTCAACGAAAAGCATACATCCGGGAACTGTCGATACCCAGATATCATTTTATTGATATTCATCAGACACAATAGATGTCACCACAATACATGGTTACCGGGTACACAGAGTTACGCTACAACATAGTCAAAAAATCGTAATATCAATATCATTTTTAATGTATATATGCTGCAATCTGACAGAGAGAATTTTATCAAAATTATATTTAATTTCAAATAATGGCAGGATTTTTGGTCATATATTTGAAATTCCTTTAGGTATTGCAACATGTCCTTACCGGAAAGGTGCTCTTATTTGAAGTTCTTCTAATTTAGAAGAAACAGATAATCATTTTCATGTCAGAACAGAATCTTATTAAAAGTATTTTCTTCCCATGATAATTGTAATTGAAAGTATGTTCTTTTGCATTGTTTAATCTTCTGCCTTTTTTACATGGTACTGTTTGCTTTTCCAATTCACTAACTAATTTATTATGGAATTTTAACAATATCAAGCATATCTATGGGTTTTTTCTTTGTAATTTAGACTTTCACTTTTGAGCAGTAATCTGCAAGCAGAAAAAGAGACATCTTTAAGGTCATTGTTGACAGTCAAAGTACAATGTGGTACCCTAACAGAAGGGACAGGAAACATCCTCCATCAAACCAAAGGGCAACTTTTTGATGAACAATGTATGATATACTTCAACCTTTTAAAGTGTGGCAAAGCTGAGGGTGAAAGTGAGAGGTATTTCAAAATTGTTTTCAAAATTAGCAGTTTTTTATAAGAAAAAAGTGTTGTATGTTTTTGTAACCAAAATGAATTTAACAATTTTCATGATAAGTAGTTGTCTGTAACTTGTTTTCCAACTAAAATAACCTAATTGTATGAACACCGTGCAGCTGTAGATTAAAGTATTAATACAAAGATACTTGGTGCTTTTTCATATTTTAAAGATGCTTCATGACACCCAAAGGCAACAAGCAATTTGATTTACTTCCGATATATACAACATATATAGAAGTTGTAGAGCATAGCCTCCACTAACTAAAGTTTGCAATGTGTTGGACTTTAACACCCTGAAATGGACCATTTATGATAAGATGATATGATAAAGCTACAATTGTTTTTGCAGTCAGAGTTCCAGAATAGATTTATCACCATTATGGCCACATCACCATCACAAAAATCATTATCAAAAGTGTTTTTATACTCAGGGAATAGTTTTGAAATAAATAAAAACGAATTTAATATATTGATAAAGTTCCATAGTTTATGCAAAAAAATAAATGCAGAAACAAACATTACAGTTCCATCACTTATGTGGAATATATTGAAAGCAGTGCATCTTTGATGGCAGAACTTTAGGAGCAACATCAGAAGCAGTTAAACCTCTGAAAGCTGATCTTCTCCAGATGGAAGCACTGCAATAGATGACTTTTTAAAGATTTCCTGTTGCCTCCTCATTCATCTCTTTACCAATGTGTTTTGTCATGGTGGTCTGTCTTTGTTTTTGCACTTGCATAATTTTTTTGTGCTATTATGGATGCACACAGCTGTAGCCTGTCAGTAAGTCCCATACACATTTTCACCATGTTATCTATGGAAACCTTTTTTACAGTGTTTACAGTGTCACATCATCATCACAATTACCCAGCTAGTATCGATACTCTTGAATACTGTATGTATACTTTTGAGGTACTTAGAAAGCCATGATATTAAGATATACTATTAATGTAAGCTAACCTACAATTAGATTTGTTGTCAGTAATTCTCCAATATTTTAGATCTTTACAGTTTTCATGCACAACCAGATCATTGACCTTTAAACACACAATTCACATCGAAAATTTTTGTATCTGGACCAGAAGACTTTCCATAAGCACATTTTCCGAGATACCATTGTGTTAAATTTTTGCTTGTTGCATGCCAAATTGTTTAGTTGTAATACTACAATTTTTTTAGACCTGAAAGTCAAGCAAAGATGTTTCTGGTGTGCTTTATGGTTGTTGCTGATGCTGGTTTAGACCTGTATCCTTTTCAATTTTTCTCTCAGTACTTTAATCTATGAAACAATTAAGTGATTGTTTTATAGTGTTGAAGATTTAAAATGTGATCTTGATGTACTAGGCAGAGCAAAAAGTGACCACTAGTGGAATTTTAGCTTGTTTCCAAAATGGATATCCTACATTTATAGTGTAGTACTGTAGTAGTAGTAGTAGTAGTAGTAGTAGTAGTAGTAGTAGTAGTAGTAGTAGTAGTAGTAGTAGTAGTAGCAAGGGTAGTGGTGATAATAATAATGATAGTAATAGTCATAGTAATAGTCATAGTAATAGTAAAATAGTAATAGTGGAAGTAGTAGTAGTAGTAGTAGTAGTAGCAAGGGTAGTGGTGATAATAATAATAATAGTAATAGTCATAGTAATAGTAAAATAGTAATAGTGGAAGTAGTAGTAGTATTAGTAGTAGATGTAATAGCAGTAGATGCAGTAGTAGTAATAAGAGCAGTGGTAGTAGTTCCAATATTATTAGTAGAAGTAGTAGTTGTTGTGGTGGTGGTAATGGTAGCAAAAGTAGTAGTTGTAGTGGTGGTAGTAATAATTGTGGTCATTGTAGTAGTGGTGGTAATTATAATAGTGGTAGTTCTTTGTTATTAGGGGAACAACCATAGATGATTTGAAAAATTCATTGTACAGTTGTTGTGCCAGCATTTAAAGTAGCTGCACAACTGTAGGTAATGGGGTCATTATTGTTAAAGGAGTCTGTTACATTGGTGCATATGTAACTTTACTTATGGTCATCTTTAACAATTCTTGCCTTTCAAACTGTGAAGTTCTCATTCCCCTAACACCTGAGCTTTCCATTTGCCATAGGAGCTGAAATATGTTTGCTGACATATAGACATGTGCATATCATAGTATAGGCCTACTGTTGATTTCCAGTGCCTTTATGCTGCACTCTTAGGTGATTATGAAAACAGGTAGAGATAGCCAAGAGTTCATTGTCTTGGAGACTGTAATACATAATAATGACTTTTGCCATTAAGTTCTTCCTTATTCTATTGACATGGGAGAGTAAGTGCAGCTTTTTTTAGCAATTTTTGCACCATGGGACATGGTGGAAGAGATTTTAGGGATTTGGTATCCTGTCTTTCCAAAAACCTGTGCGGATTCATTAATTACAAACCAGCTGGAAAATGTTTATCCCAAACAACAACAACATGCAGGTGCCTTGCAGTACCAGATAGACACTTGATAGTGTTGTCTTAAAAAACGTCACCACATAAAAACAGTCAAGATGGCTTGACTGTAAATACCCTAAAACCTGTGTTAAATTAACTGTCATCAATACCACTGCACAAATACTTAGTAGTTGAAAAGAAAACAGGAATTTGAAGTGATTTTGAACTTGAAGTTATATCACTCACATGATAGATATAAGGAATGGGCTAATAATTAAATTTTGCAAACCATATATTGATATTTGTGGTCATTAGTTACATTCTAAAACAGGAATGTAGATTATGTTACATTATGGAAAAGTTAATGTCTGCTTACAAAGGAAATCATTACAATTACCATTTGATATTTCGGGATTCTCTGTGAATAGACTCCATGCTTCTAAGTTGAGGATGGTTGTCTCGCTTAGCTTTTCTCTTGATGTGATTCCCCTTATTGGGAGGAAATTAAATGGGTCCAGCCCATCCGTTAAATATGTCCAGACAACCTTGGTTTATCACAACAAACTGTAAAAGGACAAGATGTTAAGGTCACCTGTTAACTTAACAACACAGGTCTACCAAACCATTGCCCCGTCATATATTTCTAGTTCCCTGGGGTCCTAATGTTGTAGCACTGAACATTCTCAATCAAGAATTATGCTTGTTTCTGCATAAGTGCCTTTTTTCCTATGTCAAGTAAATGGTACCTTAATGTTGTGTGTTAGTTGCTACACAAGAGATTCTAGTAATTTGTCATCGATGTATGCCTCGTTTAGGTAAAGTGCTGTATCACTTTTTCCCGGACACGCTGTTATCCAAATATTTACATGTATCCATCACACCCACGTTGTTCCTATCAATATTGAAGTGATCATAATGTCTAGGTATGACTTGCAGTCTAGAATTAAGGACTGTTAGAATTTTATTTGTGTATCAAGTTGGCTATCTACACATTTTAAAATTGTCAAACATTCACCTTGTCAGCAAGTGAAGTCCTTTTCACCCCAGAATTAAAAGAACTGTGCGAAAAGCTTAATATATTTGACATGCAAGTGCCATTCCACCTGCAGCATACTAATAGTACCATTCGATCTTAAAAGGGTTAATTCTGAAGGCTATATTGACTCAACCCTGCTCAACAGATGTGAGGGTTAAACTTTGTACAAAACATTAGAATGTAGAATGCAAGTTGTTGGGATTTTGCTTCCTTGAAAAATGCTGATAATAGCATGGGCAAAAAGAGTTAATAGTATAGAAGTGAAGCAGATGGCAGTAGTAAAAGAAAGAGTAATTGAATTAATAAGAA
This sequence comes from Morbakka virulenta, assembly GCA_003991215.1. Taxonomy (NCBI): domain Eukaryota; kingdom Metazoa; phylum Cnidaria; class Cubozoa; order Carybdeida; family Carukiidae; genus Morbakka; species Morbakka virulenta. The sequence continues at coordinate 3,720,120 of RDPX01000013.1, read as the reverse complement.
AATGACAATTTGGTTTTCTTGGACTTGTTATCAGGAAGAAAAATTTGGGACTTCGTTTGTTATTGAGAAAGACTAGTGGAAGAAGAAGCAGGGATAGGCAAAGACTAACATTTCAAAACTATCCATCAAACTGGATAATGGCCAATACCTCAATTTATTGCGCAAAGGAAAGAACAGTAATCAGTGGAAGTCCATGGTCACAAATATTAGAGAGAAGGCACTGAGATGGATAAATAGAAAGAAAGATAGATTGGTAGATAGATAGATAAATAGATAGATAGATCGATCGAATGATCGATTGATTGATTGATTTACTCTTCTGGTTTGTTTGTGTGTGCTTATGTGTGTTAGGTACCATCGATTCACTGGCGATGCCAGGCAATCCTCTGAACGAACACTGTCCATTCTGTTTTGTTCATTGCTGTTTCATTAAATTGATGCAACAACTTTCCAGTTAATTCTTTCAGCACATCTACCAAAGTAGTTCTTTGCCTCCCTCGTCTTCTTCTTCCCTATACCTTCCCTAACATTATGTCTTTTTGCACTCCATTTGCCCGTGTTTTATGTCCAAGGATGGTGAAAGCTTGTTTCTTGACCCTTCCTTCAAATGAAATTTCAGGATACATTTCTTCTAAAACAGACTTACTTGTTCTTCTTTCTCTTCACGGTACTTTAAGTATTTAACGCCATCACCATAGCTCAAAAGCGTTAATCTTCCTTCTTTCACTTTTCCTGATTGTCCAGCTCCCAGAACTATACACCATTACAGGAAAAACGAATGCCTTTACTTAGCGTACTTTCTTATGCAATGATATCTCTTTGTCTTTCATGACTCTGTGAAGGTCTGTCATTACTACTTTGCCCATGACAATTTTTCTGATACTAACAGATTTGCAACCTTCATCTCTATCAATCTTAGCGTCAAGGAATGTAAAGCTATCAACGATTTCAACTGTTTTCCCTCCAATTCTAAACTTCTCCACCTCACTTGATGTAGCCATTACTTTCGCTTTCTTAATATTGAGCCAAAGCCCAGCTTTTTCACTTTCTTGTTTCATCCTGTCCAGCAACATTTTGAGACCTTCTTCTGTTTCTGCTAGTAGCGTGGTGCCATCTGCTTATCGAAAGTTATTGATATTTCGACCGCCTATCCTAATTCCATGTTCTATGTCTTCTGGACCAGTCATCTTCATTATATTTTCACTCTATAAATTAAAAAAATAAGAAGATAATATGCAACCATGCCCTACTCCTTTGGTGATCTTGAGCCATTCTGTGTTTACATACATAGCGCCTACTGTTACCTCCTGATCTGCATAAAGGCCTGCGTTACAGAGTTAGCATATGTTCTGGAATGCCCATCAATTCAAAAGGACCTGATGGTCTTGGCAATCAAAAGGTTGTCTGTAATCAATGAAGCGCATATGAACATTCTTTTGTATTCTCCAGTTGTTTTCATTAATCTTCATATGTTGGCTATTTTGTCTTGCGTTTCTCTGATTTTCCTGAATCAACCTTGTTCGTCAAGCATTTCTCGCTCTAAATATGGTTCTAGAAGTTTCTGTTGAATTTTCAAAAATATTTTGCTAGCATGCACAATAAAAGAAATGGTTCTCTTGCTTTCGCATTTACATCAAACCCCCTTTGTTGGAATTGGAATGTAAACCGATTGTTTCCATTTCCTTGACTATTCAGTAATTTACCATATTTTGTTACAAATCTTTTTTTAATTGGTGTTATCTCATTGCCTCCTACTTTAAATAGTTCTGTTGGATTGTTTCCTATACTAGGCCTTTATATGTTCAAGTTATTTCGTTGCCCATTGTACCTTAGATATTATGGTTCTGGTACATTTACTCTTGTTAAGAACTTGTGGGAAATTGTCTGGTCACGCCTATACAAATCTTCTGTGCATTCCTTCCATCTTGCCTTGACTACCTTTTTTTTTTCAAATCTTCGTCCATCTTATTCTTAACTATTCCTATTCTAGATGTAAATGTTCCAGTTATTTCTCTAATTTTGTTAAATAGGTACCATTTTGCTTATCCCTTCGATCTTCCTGTTAAAATGATGCATTTAGCTCCTTTAGTCACCCAAGATTATCCATCCTTCGTTCTTTCGCAAAATCTATGGTTTCTTTCGACAGCTACTCTTTTCGGCGACTGTCACGTTATTGAATGTTTATTTGCTGCTTCCTCCATAATATCTCTTACTTCTTTCCAAAGCTCATCCGGATTCTTTTCGTGATTGACTAATTCTGCCAATTTTTTACTTCAACTGAAAATTCTGTGGTTGTTGAATAATGCTGGTACTTTAGACTTGTTAGTTTTCTTCTGAGGTTTTCTCCGAATTTTCTAGGTTAAAAGCTGGTGGTCTGTGACACAATCTCTACGACGTAGGGTTTTTGCCAGCTGCGTTGCACTCCTCCATCTTTTGCTGCATAGGTTATAATCTCTTTGATTTCAATATTGTCTATTTGGTAGTAACCAAGTGTACCTTCTGCGTTTGGGTTTGTGAAAGAAAGTATTGGTAGTAAAAAGATTATTTGCTGCACAAAATTAATCGTTGAATTGTTGAAATTTATCATAAAATTCCTCAATCTTCTGGTCCATAGCATTTGTAGTTGGTGAGTACACGTGTGTGATCGTCCAGTTTGAAATATGACCTTTTGGTCTTATAGAAATGATTCGATCGTTAACTGTTTTGTAGCTGAGAACAGCTCCTACTGCCCACTTACTCAAGATTTTTTTACTAAGTTTCTCGTTGCCAAATAATAATACATTGGATTTTAACTCACCTGAAAATCCCATGGCTATCCACTTCAACTCGATAATTCCTAAGGTATCAATTACAGTTCCTTTTAAATTCTGACATCACCACATCTAATTTCCCTTGATTCATTCTCCTCACATTCCAAGTTGCAACTGTATGCAACTTCGATAACGAAGAACCTTACTTTGTGAATCTGGTGATATTTTCAACAACCGAGTTTCTATTAAGATTTCTCTCAGCTGTGCCATGACAGTCAGGAGTGCTTGAATGGTCCCTTACTCCTTCCCCAGTAGCCCCAAAGGCGCAGCCCAATCTGGATGTCTCATTTTTTTTCCGCCATAAAACTTTTTTTATCTTCATTTTTATTCATCGTTCAGAGAATTTCTTGGCCAAAAAAGAAGTGCTTCGCTATTGCCTTCTTCTGCGCAGCCTCGCCTAATTAGGGGATTGTCCAACTAACTAGGAGTGGTGACCCTCGCAGTTGTCTAATTAAAAGGTTTTCTCTACGGGTGACACTAACCATTACTGCTTCTTCCCAATAATTTCATCGTTATCCTGGTAGGGTGCCTCAGGATAGGTAACACGAGTCTAGGGTATGCCTTCGGCATACCCTAGACTCGTGGCGGGCGAGAACGTTTCAGTTTTCCCCACAAGGTACTTGAGACTTGCCCACTGCTTAACTGGTTTGTATGGCATCTAGTAAAGGACTTACCAGAAAGAAACTTGTGAAGGTGCTCTCCTTAATATTGTGAGATTTCATGCTGATTTAGATAGCTACTGCAAATCACTTGTTCCTTACCTTGATAAATATATGGTAAGTTTAATTGTATTGCTATTAGTTATAAAATAATAATTATTATTTACTTAGTTTGAAGAAGTGGGTATATAATGTAGTACAGTGATGCTGATTTACGGTTGGTAGTGGTTTTCTTGAGCTCAAGGATTTTCCAGTTGTGTTTTCTTTACTCGTTTAGGACGAAAAATAAAAATAGGACTCGAATTTGATCTTTTATGGTACCATATTGTTTATAAACAATGCTTTATAGCTATGTAAATGTACTTTAGAATTGTAACCTACAAAAATTGAGGCGTCGAAATCACCATCGAAACTGCAGTCAAGATTGAATCTGGTAATGTCCATATATTGCCGTATATGTATTAACTTGAAAAATGGTATTAAAAAGGAAAAAAGTGATCTACACAGTGGTACATCCAGTGATGACTTTGCGACTATTTTTAGACCATTTTTTCAATTTTAGCTGTGACCCCATGCGTAACACTTGATTAATTTAACATCAAGTTCCCTTTCAAGACAAAACTTTTGATTACTATATATTTTCAACCAGTTTTTTTTATGTCAAGCCCTGGTATTGATCTCTATAATGGGAGCTGATTTTCCAAAAGCTAAAATTACTTTTTGCTACATATTCACAGTGCACAGATGTTTATTATTGTTATTATCATCAATAATCAACAGTATTAAATACATATTTCATTGTTGTCCATACCTCGTTTTTTCATTCAACCATAATAAATTATTGCGTTGCATTTGTGACAAAAGTTATGAGCTTATCGTAAACGAAGCTTGCTGACCATATTTTTCATTAAAATATTTATTACTCTTTGGCCATCACTCGTTATCAATCGGGAGATTATTCTTTGATGTTTTTTTAACTGAATCTCTACAAGAAGCCTTTACAGCCACCGAAAAGGTAGGACCAACAGGAAATGAGGGCATAGATAAGACAAGTTGGTTAAATGGAACATCTAAGAACCTTGAGCTGATTAAGGGTATGGTCACTACGAAAGCGAGAAAAAGGAGGAGAATTCTTTTTAGCTTATCAAATTTTTTTTTAACCTTTTTTCAGTTTTTTCAATTTCTTTTTTCCTATTTTTCATTCAGGGTCTCCAACTACTACTGGCATTACCCTTACTTTGTAACTTGGTCACCCTATTCCTATCTAATACGCTAATTGTTGATACTTCCCTTTAATTTTCCTTCGCTTGTGGTCAACATTTGTTCTTTTGCCACTCTACAAAGTAAACTTTTTTTTCTTATCATTCTCCATTGTTAAGTTAGGTCATCTCACTGCTGTTCTAGTTGGCATGCGGTGGTCCCATTCCCACTGTATTTTACATCCACTTGTATTAAAAACTTCTTCGTTTCCCCCACGATTTTATATACCAACCACCTCTTTTGGTTAAGGCTTGCCCAGAATTCCTCGCATTACTTCAAGCATCATTACCTGGTCGCCATACATGCAAGTGTATGCTTTAGCTACGTTTAGACTCTCAGTTGTTGGGCAGGGAAGATAAATGCCTCCTTGTTGATCTTTACACATCAACGTGGCATCAGTTTGCTGTATTTATTCATCTGTCACCTTTTATTACTATTACTTTAATTTGTTTGGCTGCCGTGGCCTATTGTACTTTTCTGTTTTCAATAATATCGTTTTGCATTTTAATATTATTTTTTGGAAGATTGATTTGATTCTTTTGTGACAGATTACTATCTTTTGATATCCTTTTTTTTACAACTTTTATCTATCAAGTGTCTGATGTCTCTCAATATCGTCGAAGAGGGTTGTTGTGCTCGTTTCAGATATTTTCTCCTTTTTAAAACATACAATAGAATATTTACATTAACGTAAGTTCATTTAATTTCATGGATGACGTTTTTGTTATTTTCCTTTTCAACGGCTGGATATTTAAACGGCTAATCTGAATTCACTGCCTATGATGTCACTAAATCGTTTTACTGCCTATAACAGTCTTTATGGTTCTTGGTCGCCTTTTGACTTTAACTTTAAGTTACCTATATGAAGATAGCTGCAAGGTACGAACTAATGCAACAACAATTAAATGGTGTACGGCGTATTCACTCCAGTAATGTGTCAGCTTTAGTCAAGGCTCTTTGAAGAATTTTCGCTCTTTCTGGTTACCTTGATTTCTAGTCATTCTTTGGGCTCGTTTGTTATCCATTCTCCATGAGCGACTCAATCCTGCTGCCATAACGTTTTTTCTTCTAACATATTCTTCTGATCATTGAATTGTTTAAGTAAAAACTGGTGGTAGCAAGAAAACATAAGAACCTTTCTGAGAATCCTTGCAGTAATCAAGAGTATGCTTTTCTACGATGATTCAGTTTAGGTCGCAGTACGTACAATTTATACCCGTCAACCTTTTACTGTAGATTTTTTTCAGTAGCTTTGAGTGGGATTACTACTTAAAGTATTACAGCATTCATGCTCTATGACATTTTCCGTAACATGTTTCCGAAAGAGCTTTGCTATTTTTAACGGCTTCGATCAGCTTTTGCACCTCTTACTAATTCTTATCGTTATTGATAATTGTAAGTGACAGTGTTTTTTTTTATCATCAGTGGTATTTTCAGTGGCAATCAGTGTACTCCATCAATATCAGGCTGCTTCAGTTAGATTCGGAATGAAAACATCTCAACTTTTGAAAATTTTTTTACCATTGGATTTCATGTGAATGAACTAATTTATTAATCAATTATGTACTTATATTTTTAAGGAATCAGTGGATGTCAGTGACTACTTAAATCTTATCGAGTCTTGGTACGATATAAACGTATGTATTCTCAGTTCGTGATCTTATTACGATTCTTGTAAATGTTATAATTGATTGATTGATTAATTGATCATTTGCATATTGTGTATTGGTTTGAAGATGACTTTGTTTTGATGCTTCATTAAATACCACAACACAGCCCAAAAACTCATAAAAGCGATAAATAATATTTTTCTTGGAGTTTTATTATTTTGTAATGCGTTAATTGCATTAATCGATTGATGGATAACCTGCTATACGTTGTTGTTACATGCAGACGGTTTCTAATACCAAAGAGTAACGTCAAACCTATGGAAATTTGCATATTTCTATTTTGTTCACATGTTGACTTCGCTCACTGAAAAATGGGAATATCTTAAATAGGTTTAAAAGGCTACTACAAATTGATTACTCTTGTAGAAACGGAAACCAAAATCTACTCCTTGTAAATGCAGATGACCGAATTGACTAGATAGTTTGTATATTATGATTGATGCGTGTTACTGGTCTGATATCAAACTAGTTGATTAAATGCCTTGTATTTAAAGCAACTGATAGGCAGATCTCTGGCTACTCTGGCTACTTTGGCTACTCTGGCTACTCTGGCTGCATTGGCTGCACTGGCTGGTTAAAATTATTAGAAAATCTCACTTTTGTAAACCATGTTTAAACTAAGGATTTACCAAGAATGGATAGACGCATAAAAATACACAAGCGCATGAGCGCTTTGCTGGTTTAGAAATATTTACCTCTTGTGGTAATGATTTCTTGATTAGGGAACTGGTCTATCTATTGTCAAGTTATTAATTAATCAATAATAAAATAACATTAAAATAACAATGAATTAAGAAAACCACAGGCGTAACACCAAGCACTAATAAACATTCAATGTTTTCCAATTATTTTGATAAGTTCAAAAAATTCTCGTTGGAGTAAAAGTACAGCTACTATGACATTGGTGTACATTCTAACTTTCATAAAGTATTCTAATTCCCTGTAATTGGAGTCAGTTAAGACTATGTGGGATATGTTTTTCGTAAATGTATAGGTTACAATAAACTGGTGCAAAACCAGCTACTTTTATTACGTGTATGTGTGTAGGGGTGGAGGTGGGAGTGGTTGAGCTAATTATAAAGGAAATTTCTACAAAGATTTAAAAACTATACTGAGTTTTGTTCTAATTACATCAGTAGTAAAGTCTATTAAAAAGATATTTACAGATAACAGTTTAATGTACTATGGCAATCTATAGTTGAATAATTCAGGATTTTGTTTGCAAGTTGATGATATATGCGATTTTTTCACTCTCCTTGGGAGCATTTTCAGTAATTGCCTGGTAATTATAAACTAAAAATAATATCTAGCCTTTTATATGTAGACTTGGATACAAACTCGCTACGTTTTTTGTGCCATTTATTGCTTTCAGTAGTTAAAATTAGTCGTCAGTGCCTGGTTTAGATCATTTTGCAGAATTTGTGTTGTCCAATGCGCTTCAAGATAAACGTCCTGATAGTCTATGTTTAACCTGGTTTTTTAAAACCAAAATAGATATTGATAGTCCGGTTTCTGTAAAATATCCATCCTTGTTAAGGTATATTTTATGATGTCTAGAAGTCAGTAAGTTTTGTGTTTACTATGACTTTCATTATTAATTTATTCTGGCTGTGTATCTACAATATTGTCGCTGAAGATGCCTGAAAATGACACCATATTTTGCAGCCTCATCTCTAAGAATTAAAAAATTTCCTTTTTAGACAGTTTTTATGTGCCCTTTTTATGTAGTGGTGCAGGATGAGGACTATCCCAGGGGATATGTTTATCTTTAATATAATAAGGCACAAAACGTAGACTTCAATATTACTAGGGCTGTATCAGGTAAACAGCGAAGTAAGTAACGAGGATGAAAATTTAATAGCAATAAGAGTTGCACAATCAACTAAACAAAGAAGCTTGTATTATCAGTAAAATAGTTTACAGTTCAAGAGTCTTAATTTTTTAAATGCAAGGTCTTCAAACTTTGAATTGCCGTAAATTGGTAAAAAGCAAATATGTCGCTGGTAAAGTAGAATGGATTGTGTATCCTGACCTATAAAAATACTGCTATGAAGCTAATGGAAGAGGCAGTAATATGACTAAGATAGCACATTACAGTATACTAAGCGAATTGGTATGAACATACATATGTGAAGCCAAACAACAGTATACAAATGAAACGACAAAATTAAGCAATAAATGTGGAAAATCTTATCTATCGTAACTTGTCCTTTCTGGGGCATCTTATATTTATCTAATAATTATTTTTCCCCTTTTCTCGTATTTCTGCAGGTATGCTTTGTTTCACGATGCATGAAGGTGCTTAAAAATTTACTTGCACCCCTTTTGTATCATGTAAGTTCAAATGCTGTATATGTATATGTAATCATTTATATTTATATATATGTGTATAAAATTGCTTTATTTGTATGAACTCAACTAAATAAAAATGTTATTTATTATTTTCAACGTTTTTTGTCGTCAGTTTTTCCCGTGAGATAAAATTCCGTATTTCGGTGGTGTATTTCGCCCAGAGTGCTTATTTCACTTGACACTTTAAAGGGTCTCCCATTTTTCGGGAGGCGCTTATTTACTTTGCTTAATTAGAAAAAAACATAACTGTAAATATAATTTTATTTATTGGTGTGTAGGTTGTTACCCTAAAGAATTGAACGTTGGTACTAAGGTAAATTATTGTTGATAAAACGGAAAATCGATTTGAAGTAATAGATATGAGTTTTTGCATAGTTTGCTTTTTTAAAGGTATAGAACGGGTTTCTATGAAATAAAGCTTTCTGCAGGTAAGTTATTTCAAAAGGCCACGTGTCCATGCCATTTTGTTGGCCGAAGCGACACGAATATTGAAAGTATCGACGACCACTAACATGGTGTAATACTTGGGGTCATAACTGATACTTCACGGGATCTACTTACTGGGATTCAACGTAAATGGCTAGGTGGACTGCATTCTAATATTTTCCAATAGATCAACATTGAAAAAAATGTGGAATTTTTCGTATTGAAAACACTTTTAAACACAGATGACAGCTATCATTTTTTACAAATCAGTTGTATTAGAAGATTTTTTAAAATTCATGTATATTTTTTAAATAACGTTAAAAGTTATTTTCATGGAAAGAATTTTAACCTATTTGATGATTATTTCGATTAAAGCGTCTATACTTTTTGTGCAATTTAAAAAATTGGTGTTAAAATTTTTTTTGGATTAATTTTTGGATCGTTGGTGAGAGAGAGGATTTTCTGCTGTGTTATTTTAAAACAATGTTTTAGTAAGTTAAACGATCGGTGGTAGCAGGGTCCGGTGGCATCTTGGACTCTGGATGCAATTCACGTCGTTACAGTCACGCAGAAGACAAAGCTATGATATTGCTCTATTCTGCTCATCAGAGCGAAAAACTATAAATTATTCATAGCTTGTGTCACTACATAAGTAACACTGGACTTTTCATAACTGTTAAGGTTGAATACTGCAAATCATTTCCTGTTACAAGAGGAATATGCATAATCCACATTCATTTTGTCAAAACCATCACCATGACAGTCTCGGCTCTGATAATGATTTTGTAACAAAAACGAAAATTTGATTTTATATAATTTGTTGGGTTTTCTTGGCTTGAATTTTAAGTCTCTAAACGAGCGATATATATATATATATATATAGGGGTATATAGGAATATAGGGGCATTTCGGGGTGCAAACCCTAATTAAGCACTGTACAATGGCCAACTGAATCTAAGACCATATATATATATATATCTATGAAGATGCCTGAATCTAAGACCACATATATATATATATGGCTTTAGATTCAGTTGGCCATTGCTAGACTAGCAGGACCACCAAAGAAACTACAAAAAATCGCGTCGTTTTTGGAACAAAGAGATGAATTATCGCTTGATTTTCGTGTTGGTCGACTTTGTACAGTGAATTTATTCAGTTTTCATGCGATTTCAACTAGTCAAGACATTAGCCATGGTTTCAAAGCTTTAAAACTTAGATTACCTGAAAGTCCCAATGGTATAAAACTTTGTCTAGAACGAGAATACGAACGTGTCAAAGCAAACTTGATGTCGAAGATTACAGAGATGAAACAAGATGGCACGAGGTTCAGCTATACTACCGATGAATGGACACCAAATAGAAATCGACGATATTTGAACATAAATCTGCATTATTCTGAAGACTATCTTTCACTTGGACTTGTAAGAATTGTAGGATCTATACCTACAGATGTTTTTAAGACAACGTTTGAAGCTAGGCTAGCAGAATTTGGATTGGATGTGCAAACGGATACAATTAGTGGTACCTCTGGTGGAGCTGCACTGATGATAAGTTTTGATAAAGCAATGCAGCCACTGCTACATTTTCTGTGCTATGCTCATGGAATAAATCTCGCTGTCAATGATGTACTTCAAGTGAAGAAAA